>OMPJ01037647.1:0-10091 GCA_900312935.1 Carapus acus | reverse complement strand
TCACTCTCATCCCCTTGGCGGTGGTCTGCGTGTTGGCCAACATCTTGCTTCTCTTTCCTGGACTGCAGTACCGCTTCCTCATCGAGGGTCATGTGACTAGAGAGGCCACCTGGTCCACTGGTGTTTGGGGGTCCGGCTTTGTGGTGAGAGAGCTAAGCTGTGTTTGTGTGTGTGTGTTTGATCTGTGTTGAAGCTTCCAGTCACTGTGTGTGTGCCACTGTTGAGGGTGTTTGTCTCCAGTCACACACAGAGAGACTGAAACTTGGTTTTTGGATGGGCAGGGTGAAACTTTACCGCTAATGTTTTCATTCTATGTAGTCCAACTGTGCATAAATTCAAATTGAGACCACAATTTGCATGTTGACATATCAACCCATACAGCAACAAGTGATGTAGTAAATACAGGATAGAAATACTAGGCAAAGTATGTAAACTTAGATACATTTAGAACATTTACATTACATTACATTAGAACATTTATTGATTAATCATTCATCGGTTGATTTGAGCCACTAGTGCAGAGGTGGCCAACCAGTCAGAGACTAAGAGCCACATTTTTTACTGTGTTACCGCAAAGAGCCACATCATACACATGGGCACACATGAACATCACCCCATCCCTTCCTCTTACACACACACCTCTACTCAGCCAAATTTATTGTGTGACATTATCATTTCACACACTAACATGATAATGAGAGAAATCGACTCCTACAGTAAGAAGACCACAGGCCAGTCATTTTCAACAATGAACATTGTGTGCACTGTCTCACACACACAAGCTCTCACTTCAACATAATCCTCAAACAAAAACATAATAATTTACAATAGCGTTTTTCAAGTGTGACAGTCTCCAAGTGCTTCGTAATTTTCTGGAAAAACTATCTGCTTATCTGTCCAACTTCGCAAAATATCCAACTTGTGCTTACGAAATTCGGTCCCATTTGGAAACACCTTATCGATGTTAGCATGGAGTGAGCTGAAGAGGCGCTGAAGATTTGAAGCTTTGAAATGCGCTAATGACGTCTGACATATCAGGCAGAATGGCTTGCCATTACGTTCAACAAAAAAATCTAAACTTTCCCACTCTGTTAAAAACGTCCTTTGAACATCTTCATATTTCCGTTTAGTTGTGAATTTTTTCCCTGCCATTTTAAAGGCGAAATTGGTACAAATTGTTTACTCGAATGGGTTTGCCCCTCCTGCTTTGCGGAATCTCACTTCGTGCGCATGCGCGTTTGACCATATTGCTTTCAAGCGAAGCGAACACGCACAAAAAAAACACAAACACAAATGTTGATATGAACGTAAAAGAGCCGCATGAAACCAGGCAAAGAGCCGCATGCGGCACGGGAGCCGCGGGTTGGCCAGGCCTGCACTAGTGGCTCCCTGTGAACTAACTGTTCTAAAAACAAAAGAGAAAAGTTCCAATGTTTGTTCTCATTTCTCCGTTATTGTGTCCACCCATCAAACCCACAACCAGCTGAACACAAACATCTGTCAAAAGGATCAATAACAGAAGTGAAGCTAAATTGAAAAAGATGCGCTGACTTCTGACTTCTGACTGTTTGTTTGCCCTCAGGTTCTCCTGGGCGCAAGGGCGTTCCTACTCAGCAGCAACACCAGGGGGTGCTGTGCTTTCAGAACAGCGGTGAGACGGCACAGATGATCCAGTCTGATACTGTTTTGTTTGGGTTTGGGAGATCAGGGACGTGTGGTGGGGCCAGTCTGGCTTCATCACAATCAGATTTACAAACACATGAACCCCACAGAGAAGCTTATTCACCATTTGTACCCATTTGTCTGTTAGGGTTAGGGTTGTTAGGGTTGACTTTAATTCTGATTGCAAGAGTTGTAAGATTCCCCACTTTTAGAAGGTGGCTCCAAACACCGAACCAACACCACCGCTCTCCCTCCGTCTGTGTGTGCAGATGTTGTGTCAACTGATGCACTCGTGTGTTTGCCTGCTGGTTGCGGCCTTCTGTTGCTTGGTCAGCATCACCGGTCTGGTCCAGGGGCCACAGTGTCTGTACGACACCAGCCAGGGCCCCGTGTGGGGGGTTCCTCTGAAACCCAGTCCTGACGAGTGAGAACACACACACACGCAAAAGCATGCACACGCACAGACACAGACAATTTTAATCCTGCAAAGCAGACTGTGCCAATTTTTTGTTTACTGTGAATTGACTCTCTCTCTCTCTCTCTCTGTCCCTCTCTCTGTCTCTCTCTCTCTATCTCTCTCTCTCTCTCTAGCCATGCTGGCTATCTGTACAACAGCACCCTGTGGTCTGGAGTGTGCTTAGAGCCCAGGGGAGTTGTTGTGTGGAATGCAGTTCTCTTTGGCGTGCTAGGGGGCGCCAGTGGGCTACAGACTCTGCTATGTGCCGCCAACGTTCTCAATACCCTGCTTGGACTGATCCTGGGACGGGGCCTGTGTCAGAATAAGGTGCGTGCGCGTATGTGTGTGACAGAGAGAGAGCGAGAGACTTTTAATTGGGTCCAACAAACATTGTATGATTGGCAAATCATTTATTTCTACTCTAGATTCTTTGCTTCAGTCCTTTCAGCAGCATGTTTTTGTTTTTCAGGTTGGTCCAGTCTCAGTTTGAGCGGATCCATCTGTGACGCTGACACTGTGAGCTAAAACTATATATCAACATATTTATATGTACAGATTTTTGTATATATTTCATATATTTGTACAGGGTATGAGAGGAAATAATCTGACAATCCTCTATTTGCGATTGTGGGACGGTTTCAGGATTATTTCTAAATTTTTTCATGTCATTACATGAACATTACATTGGGAGTTGTTTTTTTCTTTTAACCTTTTTTTTTTTACTGTTTTGTTTGTATTGTTGTGAATCCCAACAGACTGATGCACTTTATTTCAAAAACACTCAGATGATCTCAGGTTTGAAATAAGATAATCCAGAGATGGATTCTAGGGGTGGCTGCAAGGAACATTTTCGTTGTACCACATATTACCTGATGCTTATATTTATTCCGTAAAATCCTTCGGAGCGTGTGTTTGTCAAAAATAATAACATACCCTTTTATTTATGACCACAAGAGTGAATTTCTCCATAAAACTGTGGCTGATTTTCCGACTAAATCTCCCACGAAACAAACTGTGACCTCCACTTCACTCCAGTGCCGTTTGTGTGCGTGCGACTTGTTTGTTAACACGTCCGTCTTGTGTAGAGCAGCTCTTTGCCAGATGTTTGCAGAGGTGCTGCCAAGGCCGCGAAGCGGCTCATGTTTGTTGGCCACCGCCTAAATTGTTGAAACAATCCCCGTGTGTGTTCCTCCGAGGAAGCCATTTGTTTATGCTATAAATTTCCATAAATGAATGTTTGTTACCCTTTCCAGCTGCTGTCGAGCAGCCACTCATTCATCACCAGAAATACGCAACAAGTTTCCTGCTCCCATGTGGAGCTGCAATAAAACATTTCAAAACACAATTAGAAAATATGAGATGCACTTAGTAGGAGAGTGGCCACACAAATCAGTTAATCATCACCTGTATTTGATTTATAGGAACAATACATTTGCCAGATGCATGTATGTGTGTATTCATCTTGTTTGATGTATGTGTGTATTGATGTTGAATATGTGTTTGATATGTATTTCATACATTGAATCAGGACTCAGGAATCTTTTATTGTCATTACGGTTATATACATTGTGTAATGATACTAAGGTGCTGAGTTCTGGTGCAAAATGGTGTAAAAAAGAAAGAAAAAAGAAAAACAACAAAAAATAATCTATGTACAGAGGAATTAAATCAAATCAAATTAAATTAAATTAAATTAAATTAAATTAAATTAAATTAAATTAAATTAAATTAAATTAAATTAAATTAAATTAAATTAAACTAAAAATCAGATAATAATTACATCAAATGTAAATGAAAAAAATGCATATGTAATGGATTATTTTGTGGCTTCGTTAGGGTATCACTGTGTTGTTGTCAGCCTGTATTGGCAAATGAAGTCAAGTTTTAGGTTAAAGTTTAGTTTTAAGTTTTGGAAAACTTGTGCTGGTGATAATCAACCTGCAAATGGCCAAGTTTCAGGGCTCATCAGCTTTTTTGTTTTGCTGTTTTTGTGGACAGTCTGCTGACTTCTGAGGAAACCAAAAACAGGAAACAAACCCTTACCAGCTTATGGTTTTACAATTGGTGACACTAGTTCATTGGAAAAGTCGCATGTCTTCCAAACGCAGTCCAGTGTCTCCAAAAGGGGCGCGAGCAAGCCCAGTCCACCAGCAGGTGCAGCCTCGTCCTGCGAGCAGCGGGCGGTGTGGACACGTGGGCGGCGTGCAGCATCTCGCCAACATCAGACGACCTCCAGTGTTTTCTCAGCCCACACCAGCAGAGATGCTCCGCTTCCTCCTCCGCCGGTGTCTCCACCATCTTCCTCTTCCCTGCTGGCTTCCTCTTCCTCCTATTATCTTGCTGAATGCCGCCAAATGGGTGGGACACACACGCACGCAACCGCACACACAAACACAAACACACACACTCACACCTTTTTACCTTTATTGTCGGATAATTTCAGTTAGTTGTGGTTGCAGGCTCACACAGATACCAATGTAGGTGTGTATGATCGGAGAGTCCCACCATGACGAATGGATAAAAAACTAAATCAAGAGGTGATGTTAGACTAAATCGAGATGAAGACGTGATGGGCTAATTGTGGACGTGGTGAGAACATCTGTCTAAGCCACATCCTGTGGCCCACTAGGAGCCCCAGTCCAACATAAAAGTGAGAAATGGGGAATAAAAATAGGTTTTGAACAACAGAGAAATATAAATATCTGAAAAAAATAGCAAACAAATGGGACTTTTGGAGTCTGAGATGCTGTTTCAAACCATCAGCAGGTAAAATGAGGACTTTGAAGACTTGTCCGGTACAAATAGTGCTAAGCATCAAGGCGAGAGGCCAGCCCTGCTTTTTCTAAAGCTTTTTAGAAGTCCAAATTTGTGAAGAAGCAGCATGGACTCCTAAACTCAATCTTCACAATAAGTGGACAGTGTGTGTCCATTGTCTTCTGAAGTCCAACATATTTACCATGGCTCCAAAATATTGACTTTTTGGTAGAGACACACTCATTTCAGACGCTGTGAAAACACTGAGGTTGAGGAGGGACTTTATGATTGTATTTTGAACCCATGAAAAATGTTTGTGGAACAAAATTGTAAATTTCACAATAGGCACCGGGCTGATTTAATGATGACAGGAGCCTTCGGGAAAATATTTTGTGTGTGTTGTGTTGGTGGATTTATACTCGATTTATCGCTGCAAAGTCAGGGTCAGGGAAGAAGCTGCGTGGGCAGCCGGGCCACAGTGTGTGTGTTTGTGTGTGTGTGTGTGTGTGTGAGAGTGAGTGAGAGAGAGAGAGGGAGAGAGGAAGGAGAGAGAGAGAGATTCAGAGATGAGGAAGTGCGTTTGTCCATTGAGCACAAACCTCTGACGATCAGCCCAAAGCCTCCGAGTTCCTCTCCGCTCTGCCTCGCAACGGGCCGAGCCGAGCCCCTGTGTGACCGGGACACGTCTCCATGGGACCCTGAGGGCTGGACGTCGTCTATGGGTAAGTGTCCAACATCTTGGCGGCTTTGGTGCGGAGGAGACGCAGGTTGCAGACAATCATTACTTTGGCGGCTTAATGGGAGAGAGAGTGTGTCTCAGTGAGCCGAGTCCCTGTTGGACCTGGTTAAAATGTGGCTGCTCGCTGGAGCGGTGAAGGAAAAGTGAGAGAGGAAAATACAGAAAGGTGCAGGAGGAATTAACAGCAGTGATGTGGCCTCTTGTTGTAGTTTTAAGCACTATTTATGCACGTAAAGTCCCAGTACGTCTACAAATAGATGTGAATTACTGCTAGATTAAAGCCCAGTGTAACACTATATAAATCTTGTAACATGCACACTAGAACAGGGGACGGCAACCCGCGGCTCTAGAGCCGCATGCAGCTCTTTAGCGCCGCCCTGGTGGCTCCCTGGACCATTTTCAAAAATGTGTGACAATGGGTAAAATTGGGAAAAATTTACTTTTTTTGTTTTAATATGGTTTTTCTCTGAGGAAAAATGTGACAAAAAATTTCCTCACGTTTTCCAATGTTGTAAGAATATTAAGAATAAATATTTGATTTATTAATAAGGCTTATATAAGGCTTTTAATTTTTTTGCGGCTCCACACAGGTTTGTTTTTTACTTATTTCGTCCAATATGGCTCTTTCAACATTTTGGGTTGCCGACCCCTGCACAAGAAAACCAGTTGTATCATGTGTTGAGCCTGTAAATATCATGTGAGCATATAAAAAATGAAACATGATGCATTGCTTACTTTGCATAACTTTGCATCTGTGTGTACCCTCTGTGGTCAGTGTGTGTGTGTGTGAGAGAGAGAGAGAGAGAGAGAGAGAGAGAGAGAGAGGCAGAAGCAACGCAGCAACGTCAGAATGCTTTCAGCCGCCATCAGCAAACAGAGTATGGCGTCCTCGTCCTTGTCCCCATCTGGCTGAAATAGAATTCCAACAGCAGGAGGAGCTTCACCTCTGGCTCCTCTTATTGGAACACCAAAGTTAATCTGACGATTGTTGTTGTCCGTTTCACAGGAAGTGAAGCGCAAATGCCAAATGTTTGCTTTGACCGCTTAGATTTCACTTGTCTTATTCCACCATGTTCGAGTAATTACTGACACCAAAAACCAAAAACTTAGAAATCGGCCTCCATGATGTTTCTGTCATCAGTCCTCCGCACTGACATTTGGTCTCCTGTGTGATCTTTCAGCCATGGAACCCCTCAACACCACCGTCCTCCTCGCCAACCACTCAGGCTACAGCAACGTCCTGACCCACCACGTCCTCCCGGTGCTCTACGTGTTGATCTGCGTCCTGGGTTTGGTCCTCAACGTCCTGGCCGCCTTGATCTTCTTCCGCGTTCCCAGTGACTCCGGGCTGGTGGTCTACCTAAAGAACATGGTGGTGGCGGACCTCCTCATGCTGGCCTCCTTCCCCGTCAAGGTCCTGGCCGAGCTGGACGTGGGCGGCTGGTGGCTGCACGTGGTGGTGTGCCGCTACACGGCCGTGGTCTTCTACTTCTCCATGTACCTGGGGATGGTCTTCATGGGCTTCATCAGCGTGGAGCGCTACGTCAAGATCGTCTGCCGCTCTTCGCCCGCGTCCTGCCGCGCCATCTTCGGCACCCGCTCGTCCTCCCAGCACCCCCTGCAGAGCGTGGGCTTCGCCCGGCTGCTGGCCCTGCTCACCTGGACCCTGCTCCTCACCTGCGTCCTGCCCAACGCCGTCCTGACCAGCAGGGCGGCCAATCGGGACCTGGCGCGGAAGTGCATGCAGCTGAAGACGCCGCTGGGCGTCCATTGGCACAAGACGTCCAGCCTCCTGTGCGCGGCGCTGTTCTGGGTGACGCTGCTGGTGGTGGCCTTCTGCTACACCTCCATCGCCCGCCAGGTGTACCGCTCCTACCTCCGGGTCCGCCAGGACGACAGCCACGTGCGCCGCAAGTCCAACCGCAGCATCTTCAGCATCCTGGCCGTCTTCTTCGTCTGCTTCGTCCCCTACCACGTCTGCCGCGTGCCCTACACTCTCAGCCAGATGCCCGACTCCAACTACAGCACAGAGGCCCGGTTCCTGCTGTACCAGGTGAAGGAGGCGACGCTCTTCCTGTCCGCCCTCAACGTCTGCCTGGACCCCGTCATCTACTTTCTCATGTGTCGCACCTTCAGGGAGTCGCTGCTGAGGAAACTGCCCGGCGCGGAGAGGAGGAGGTCGCTCAGCAACGCCCAGAGCCTCAGCAACATCTAAAACATAAGTCTCAAA
Organism: Carapus acus; assembly: GCA_900312935.1. NCBI lineage: Eukaryota > Metazoa > Chordata > Actinopteri > Ophidiiformes > Carapidae > Carapus > Carapus acus. The sequence continues at coordinate 2,249 of OMPJ01037647.1, read as the reverse complement.
CTCAAGGCCCGTGGGCTAAATGCGGCCCCCTGCATCATTTTATCTGGCCCGTGAGTGCTTCAATGACTGTTTCAGTATAAGTCTCCTTCATTTCAATGGACATTGACCCACAAACTATATCTCCCAAAATGCACATGGATCATGTTACTGGTTAAGTGAAGGCAGCTGTGTCCCGAACTGATACACACTTCATAAACTGTCAATCAAGAGGGGGAACCAGATTTCTGACCTGTTGATTGATTGTGAACTGATGATTGTTGATTAATTCAGGTTTCCTTCCTGATAAAATATAGGGATATGCAACAAAATAATAGCAAATAGCAGACTTGTTTTTACATCCATGCAAATGGAATATCTGTAAGTTGAAAAAGAATTTTTAAGAATTTTTATAACATTTTTAGAGATGTTTATTTCTGTTTTTTCTATTTTCTTATTTCAATGAGTGGTTACACTTAACATTAAATTACATTTATACTTCCCTAATGATTTCCATTGACATCTGGCCCCTAGATGGCCACCGCCATGTCAGAATAAACTGTTACGTTCAATCTTTATCCAGTAGATGTCAGCATTGCTCAAATAAGGTCAGACATGGCCCTCTGTAACCTCATTGATTGCAGGTTTATCTTTTAAACACGTCATTACCAACAGTCAGTCTCTGCCTCCATGTAGTATGTGCCAGTGCTTATGTTGTACTGTCAGAGAACTTTCTGTATTTCAGCAACATCAGCCGCTACATCTACTCCATCGCCCACATTGCAACCCTCAGCTTCCTCCAGCACGTCAGCCCGAGCCGCTCTGCGTTTGGGGGGTTTCCTCCTGACAGCGTTTCTCAGCACTGCAGCACATCTGCTGCTGGACCTGATGTGCTCGGCAATGTTTGGATGGCACTTTGCTGAGAGGCTTACACAGGGTCTCCACTACATTCAGTGATTAGATTCATAGTAACAACATACCAACAAACAAGCACATACATACATTCATTCGGTTGCTCATTCATTCATTTGTTCGTTCGTTCGTCCGTCCATCCGTCCGTACATACACTACATACATACTAGGGATGTCCGATATTGGCTTTTTTGCCGACATCCGATATGCCGATATTGTCCAACTCTCAATTTACCGATACCGATATCAGCCGATACCGGTATGTGCGCCGGTAAACGCTTCAGGAGCGCAAAGGCACTATTTCGGTGTAACGCAAGCATTATTTTATTTTTATCGGTTTTTATTCTATCGGTTTTAAAGCCAAAAAATCCGATACCGATATTACGTTTTTATGCTAATATCGGGCCGATATTATCGGTGGGCCGATATTATCGGACATCTCTAGTTGTAACGTTGTAATCGGTAAATGACTAAAGAGACTCGCTGGAAAAACAGCTGACTAGCATACACTTGAGGACAAACTGGACTGACCGAATAAATTGGACTTATCAAAACGACAGAATGGGAATACTTTTACTTTTACTAATTTTTATGCCATCTCTAATACATGCCTATCTCTCTCTCGCTCTCTCTCTCTCTCTCTGTCTTTCGATAGATAGATAGATAGATAGATAGATAGATAGATAGATAGATAGATAGATAGATTTTTTTTTTTTAGATTAGTAAGTTATTATGTTCTCGGGTCAATCTCTGTTTTTAATTTTTTTTTACTGATGTCTATTCACTACTTTAACAATGTCTAATTCATTAATGTATTAGATAATTACAAATATAACAAGAACATGAACAACAATAATGACGATTGTATCTTTATTGTTATTATTATCATTTTTATCCTCAATAGTTCACTATTGTTGTTGTCCTCAATGCTGTTGTTGTCGTTATACAATGATGAGGATGAGGATGATGATTAGAATTATTGTCATCATTATTATTACTACTATTATCATTATCATCATTCGTGTTAGCAGTGGCAGCATTATTGTCGTCAGCATTACAGTCATCAGAATTATCATCATTATCTTATTGTCATTACCAATGTCATTATTACAGCATATGAGCAGCAAATATTGTCCAATGACAGAGGTCCACCCTGCTGAGTACCAGACGGGGCCACAGACGGGGCTCTACGTCTGATGTTTCACACCATATAAATCAGCTGCATGTGGCTGTTTTCCCTGGGCAGACCTGTCGTCTCCCCTCCTGATATTCACGTCGGCCTCGGATTATGAGTTCCTGACAGGAGGCCACATCATGTCAGCACAGCAGGGTTCCTCTGTAGCTCTACTTCCTCCTCCCTC
>OMPJ01037646.1:0-16272 GCA_900312935.1 Carapus acus | reverse complement strand
AAAGAAAAATTTGATTTTTGATTCGATTTTTTTTAAATGCACTTTAATACAACTGCAGACATCTGACATATTGTCAAAGTGCAACTTTATTGCTGTGGTTGTCCTCAGAGTAAAAGTGCATATAAAGAATCCAAAATAAGAAGTAAATGAGGCTCTGTCATTCAGCAATTTCAAGCTTTTACCCAGGTTGAAGTTTTCAAAAGTGCAACAGCAACTTCACAGTACCTGAAATGATCTGATTAGGAACAGATAGCTCAGCGCGGTTCTCCAGTGTACAGGTGAGGCAGCGCTACGTTGGCGAAAATACTTGCGACTGGGTACAACGTACCTTGCATCTAAAACTTTCAACACGTGACTAAAGCCTCGCTTTTCAACAGAATAAAATGGCAACATGTCTGTGGCAATACAAGACGTGATGGCCTCTGTAATCGCTTTCCAACGCGCTCCATTCTTTTCATAAGGCACACAGTTTGTAAAGCTCTCAGGAAGTGTCATTTGCTTTTTAGCCGGTGTCCTCGAGCTGCCGTCTTCGTTTCGTAGCTGGTTACACTTCTCCCATTCTCCGGAATGTTTATTCTTCAGGTGCTGGAACAGATTAGTTGTACTGCTGCTTCCGGTAGCAACAGTTCGTCTGATGCATCAAAACCGAACCAGTTCCATATGATTGAATTAGTAGTGCCTTTATTTGGAAGTAGCTCTTGTTTACATGCTGCCGCTGCCATGTAGTTTGTAATTGTGTTGCACGTGGGAGGGGGCGGGCTCACATTGCGTTACGGAAACCCACAAGAAACGGAACGCGAAAAATGTCGGAAAACTCGAGTTTGCAAAATAAAAATCGATTTTTGCTCCAAATTCGATAAATCGATTAAATCGATTTTTTGCCCAGCCCTACGACGACGACGACAACGTCAACAACAAATGATTAGAAATGATAATCATGAATTGCATCAATCAGTTATCTTCATGTACATCTATGTAAGTATGTGTTCACACATATAGACACATGTTGTATAGTATAGTATAGTACAGTATAGTGTATCTATGTACATAGAAATGATAGTCATCAAATGCATTGATGAATTACTGTATTTTCTTGACTATAAGTGGCTCCGTAGTATAAGTCACACCCGGCCAAAAATGCATTAAGAAAAAGCATGTATTTGTCTAGATTATTGATCACATTTTTAGGGGAAATTGATTTTTCAAAATCTGAGACCAAGAACAGACATTGCATCATGAAAGGTAGGGTAAAATAATAACAATAAAATAGAGAAAAACAGGCTTAATAGGTGCAGAGCACGCTAACGTAACACATGAATGGTTATTCAGCTACATGAAGCATAGACAACGAATTCATTACTTGTCTGGTATGTTAACGTAACAATTATTGAGATATTGTAACTTAAGTTTACCAACCCTCAATCTCATTCCAAGCTTACATTTCTCGGAAAGTTTTCACTTCTTATTCACTCTCTCTAATCAAGTGCTCATAACCATGAATCGATCAAATTGTGCTTTCACTGACCCCAAACTTATGTTTTAATTTGTCAAACGTCAAAAGCTTTTCTTGGAGAGTCAGAATTTTTCTTGCATACTCGGTAGCATTGCCAACAGCCCTCACAGATGCAGGACGTTTCGGTGGCATCGTGAATTTCTTTCAAGGGACATCACGCAAATCTGTAAAGAAACTGAACGCAGTGCCTGTACAGTGAAAAGCTGAACATGTGATTCAGATCTTGCAAGATTGTTCCAGAAGGAATGATGAATCGTGAATGTGAATTGACTGTTGGCTTGGAGTCTACATTACAGTGATCCAATGAGAGACCACAATATGTATAGTATTCAGTCTCGGCTGAATGCGTCATACAAAGACGTAGCCACTGACTAAAGTAGGTAAACCCAAGTCTTGAAAGTCATTGTCATTTTTAGCATCATGCACACACCCTTGTCATGGACAATAAACGAAAAAGACATGCAAAGGAATGCATATGATGCAGCTTTTATGGTAAAGGCAATCAATCTGGCCATTGAAGAGGGAAATTGTGCGTAAGCTTGAATCAATGAATCATTTGTGCAACGTTAGAGGTAGCAGCAGGAAGAATTAAGTCGATGTAAAAAAAAAAGGCTTTCGTAGGACATAAAAGCAGATGACTTTTCTGTTGGTGCTGTCTTATTTTGTGACCAGACATGTCACTGTTTTTAAAACGGCTAGAACTGCCGATCACAGTGTAGGCCCTTGAAGGCAGATGTGGGAGGACACGGGAGCCCCTCATGGTGCCTGGCGCCGCTCGGACAGTGGAGTACGGTAACAGGATGGTTAACATCAAAGAGAGGGTAGAAGATGTGAGATAACACCGAATAAGGAACGGAGCAGATGGTTTGGTAGAAACGGGAGAAGAGGTGCATAAAGGATGGCATGGGCAAAGTTCCTGGTTCTTCCTCTACTTCTCTATGCGAAGAGAGGGTCGCACGATCCACGAGTGGTGACGATTGAACCCAGACGCACTTTTTTTCATAGTTAAGTCATTGTTGCGACTTAAACCCAGATGCGACTTATACTGTACATCAAATCATTAAACTATTAGAGTACGAGGGCAATCGAGGCTTGTGCTCCAGTATCTATTACTCCTGTACCACTAAAATTTTCAAAATTGATGTAATTTTTGATTATTACTGAAATTTATGGGCCACTTCCTCTTCTGCGTAGAGGAGGAACTAACTATATAACTACTAACTAACTATACTGCATATACCAAGCAATCTCATGTTCTATATTTTTCAGCGCTATATTTTACCATGGTAAACTATACTATCCTTAAATTACAGCCCTCCCGGACCGCCGGCATGGTAAGAGCGGACTGATGCATCAATCATTCACTCGCTGTGATCACGACCATACTGCTTACAGGTGCACAGATATGCACATACGCACACAGTTATTCTTCAGGTATCTTTTTTAAGACCTCTTTCATCTTCACCCTCTGTTCATGAAATTAATGTCTGGTGATGGTCAGAGTTACGCGGTGGCACCTTTTGTGTGAAGCGGCAGGCGGTAATTAGATTGCTCTGCAATCACAGTGCATTTGTGCATCACCTGGACCTCACGTCACATCCCCTTTGACAAAAAACAACAATAGGGAAACTGCAGCAGCTGCAGGAGAGGCAGGGGGATGACTGATCTTTTGATTTGGCACTTGAGCTGTGACAACATTTAGATGAATGCTATCGTGCATGGTTTGCACAAAGCTTATTTGTTGGAGGACGACACTGAAGTGTTACAGTAGTATCACTGAGTAGCCATCATACTACCGTTGTTTTTTGGCATAACATCCAGGCGAATCTGTCCTCCCTAACACCCCTTGCCTCTCCCTCACCCTGCCAAAATACAACTGTATAATTCATCAGAATTAATTAATGTTGCTAACACTGAATATTCTTAAGCAAACACTGAAAGCCCTGTCTTCCTGAAGACCCCTCACCATATTGTGCCACATTTTCCGGAGTATAAGTCAGACATTTTTTCATAGTTTGGCGGTGGGTGTAACTTATTTTCAGATACGATTTAAACGTGAAATTATTTAAAAATTAAATTTTACATGTTCATTATTGTCACACTGACAGCCGTTCAAGGGCACACTGTCAGTATCTACCACTCTTGTACCACCAAAATTTTTAACATTATGGTGATTTAAGGTTATTACCGGTGAGATTACCGACTTTTTATGTTAATATATTAAAAAATAAAGGAAGGAAAATACGGTAATTGTCAGCCATATCAATGGTGCTGTGTGCATATTAGTGTGTGTGTGTGTATTCAAACCTTGTGTCGCCCAAGAGAGACAGAAGTGCCAAACAGCTGTCAGATACACCACCATGAGCAAATGTTGGCGCCCTCGCAGAGGACTTTTACATGGATATTAAAATGACAGATGACTGATACAGGCCGGCGCTGCTCAGATGTAGATTATGCAATGTGTCGTTACATGGTGTGCTCTGCAAATCACTGAGTCCCATTTATTTCCCTCAGTGGCAGCTTAATTGTGGAAAAGTAGCAGCTGCTTGTTAAAGTGCAACGCCTCGTCAGTGCGCTTTAAATGACACAATTCACAGCTCTGTCTGCGTGAAACATTCGAGGCAGACACAGAACCTTGGTGTGATTGATGGCAGCACCAGCAACAGTGGCGAGTTGGCATGCCGAACCTGTGTAAACAATACCAATGTACAGTGCAAGATTAGTCAACATTTGTAGGAGAATTCTCCAGAGCCTCTAGAAACAAGCACAGCCCGGAAAATGGTGACGACAATGGACAGAAATAGTCTGAGATGATGAAAGTTGGATGGAAAAATAACTGAAATATTTGTGTGCGTGCGTGTGCGTGTGCGCATGTCCGTGCATGTGCAGGTGCGTTGGAGGGGAACACGGCCTGCTTACATGTTTGCTTAGGTGCAGCCCATGGGGATTTGCTAATGTCCTGTAATGACTCTTTAAGTACCTTATTCTGTAGCTGTGGCAAGTCGCCAATTGCCAGAGTTGTATCACTGTCGTCCCTTCGGGTATATCGATGGCCGTCTTTTCTATGGCAAACTTAACAGTGCAGCAGGTGGTTATGTCCTTTCGTGTTGCACCAGCCTCTGCCGTGTCGTTAGTATTTGTGAGCTTTGTCTCTGTCTCTGTGTTTGTTGTTTGTCGTTTGTGTTTGTGTTTGAAAAACAGATTCTTGGTTCCAGGTACAATTTATTTGTCTACATCAAATATCCGTATAGTTTTAGAATCAAAAGCTGGTTATTGTGTTTTTTTTGTCTTTGTCTTTTTGTGTTTGTTCAGCACTTAAATTGCAACATTCCTCAGGCTGTCTGTTACCGGCCCTAACATTTTCTAATTCTTGCACATTTTCCTGATCCCTGTCATGGTCAGAGTAAGTTTACATGAGCTGATATAGGACATTTATTTCACTGGTTTGTTGTCGCTGTGTGATTTCCGCGTACGTTTTATGAGCACTATTTCAGGTGTATGAGTCTAGTCAAAGCAATATTGCTTCTCCATCAGCCTAATGCCCAACAAACACAAACACACATACAAATGCGCACAGGCACAGTCATAAACACGCGCATTCAATGACCTTTTTGGCTTCTTCTGAGGACTCTACCTCTTTCTCCTTGACTTTTCTGCTGTCCTCTCTCCAGAGGTGGCAAAAGCACTCATATTCTGTACTTAAGTAGAAGTACAGATACATGTGTTAAAAGATACTGTGGTAAAAGTAGAAGTACTGATTCAACTCTTTTACTCAAATAAAAGTAAGAAAGTAAAGACTCTGAAATGTACTTTCAAAGGAAAAGTAAAAGGTATTTTTTTTTTGCTGTGAAACAAAATACGTACTGCATGATGGTACTCAGAATACTAAAGGTTGTTTTCTTTTATCACTGCAGCACAACCAAACTAATCAGTAATAATTATGAGCAGTAAGCCATATTGGATGTTTACACTCTTAATAACGAAGGGCCCATGTTATATGTACCTTTTTATTTTTCTGTGTTGAAAATGCATTGAACCATGACCCCCATACGCATCAAGCATTACACACAACAAATGCATTCAAAGGAGATTTGACTTTAAAGTCAACAATATTTTTAGTTTAACATGTTACAGATTAATTAGGTTTTCCTGTTCCGTTCTGTTGTTCGCAATATAACAAATCAACTGCTTCTGTGTACTCTGTACTGTGTACTGTACATAGTGAACAATTAATTACTTTGAACAGAATATGTATCTTTTACAATATATATTGAAAAACTAGCAGTTTGATGCCTTACTTTACAGCAATATGCAAACCCAGATTTCCATTTCAGCAACAGAACTTGAAACATAATAATTATGGAAACTTCAAGTCTATGTGCTATCTATATACTGTATCTATCTATGTTCTAGCTTCTTCAATCATGTCGCTGGTTTGGTGCTCCCGAGGTTACCGTCCCCCCTCCTTCTTTCCCTCTCCAGTTCGTCACATCCTTTTCGCACGCTTTTACCTCATATTGTCATCTGGAGTTGGGAGTTTTTTTTTGTTTGTTTGTTTTTAAGTAACAATCCTGTTTTTACAATGTAAAGAGTAGAAAGTACATATTTTTGTGTATAAATGTAGAGAGTAAAAATAAAAAGTCATCAAAAAAAAAGTACAGATACCTGAAAGATCTACTTAAGTACAGTTACGAAGTATTTGTACTTAGTTACTTGCCACCTCTACATTTCTCCAACCCATCACTCCCCACCATTACCACAAAAATCACCACCTTCTCTATAGCAGGAGCACATACATACACGTACACACACACAGATATTCTCCCACCCTTCCTTGCTTTGTGGGCCTGTTCATTTGTTTCATTGCACTGCAGGGAGAATAAATGAGTGCGCTGAGTCATACTTCTGCTCACCACAGACCTCTGGCTTGTGGACATTTCGGTCGGACCCGTCAAACAAAGTGTACTCCACGGACTCACATGCACACACCACAACACATTAGTGATTGTGGTGTGGTAGCAGGGGTTTTATTTACACAGAGGAGAATTTACCTTTGTTCTGCATGTTTAACTCTCCCCTCACCCTTTAGCTGTCTAGATAAAAACGTTCATGAGCAAACTGCCAATTGACAGGCAGACATGCACACACGCACATACATCACTCCATCAGCGATCTTCCGTAGAGGTCACTATCAACCAGTGCGTGGTTGTGGCTCTCCAGGAGAAAAAGCTGTGCTATGTGACAGTCTAACCAGCTGTTAAGTCGGCTTTACTTCGTTTTTTAGGTTGTGGTGAGGGCTTACTATCTCTGAAACGACCGATTTCTGACAGCTGTTAAATGCATCCTGTTAAAATCGCCATCATCCGTTAAGTAACTTTTGAAGGAGAACAGTTTGTTTCCTGTCACATGGAGTGAGATCGACCATCACTTTCAGATGTATTTATGACCACCATTTTAATATTTGTATTCTATCGAGTGGCGTTTTGGTGGAAATTACCGTAATTTTCAAACGGCGGATACCGCAATTTCATAAAATTTCATAAAAATAGAATTTCAATAAATTTTGTGGACTCAGCACCAAATATTTGAGCAGATATGCCATCCCTCCTCTGATATCGGTGTATTTAATACTATTGGTTCACCAAGACAGTATTGTGAGTGGTTTAGGTGTGCGTGCGTGTGTGCGTGCGTGTGTGCGTGCGTGCGTGTGTAAGTAAGTGACTTGGAGACAAACAATTGTCCTCCATGTTCATTTAATATCCATCATCCTTGGGTACCATTATCGTTTCTGTCAACCCTCTAGTTGGGTAGCAGCAACAAACCTTCAGCTAAGGGCCAAGGGGGATTGTGCGTGTGTGCTTGTGTTTGTGCGTTTGTGCCTGAGTGTGAGAGTGTCTGTTTGAGTGACTCTGTGTTTGTGTGGACGACGGCAGTGTTTGACTGCACCTCTCAGAGCCCCGAGGCCATGACAGGAAGTCATTTAGATGTTCTTTCCATGTCTGGAGGCCAGCTGGACTCGTGGTCTAATGAGGGCTCAGCCATCGAGCAGTAGTCAAGGGGAGAAGGTGTCACGCTGCGGCACCTCCACTGGTCCTCCTCCTCCACCTTGCTGTCCTCCTCTTCCTCCCCATCCTCATCCATGTGAACCATTGAGATGGCATCATTAACTCAGGGGGAGACAGAGCAACGCGTGGGGGAGACAGTGAGATGGTAATGATATGTTGAGGCGTCGCAGATCAGAGGGGTCAGGTTGTTGTCTCGGTTCTGATGGAAGTTTCTACCGATCTCTCTGTCTGTTTGCACCTTGTTATGGATCCCAAACTCTAGGCTTTGCTGACGCCTCAGTAGCCAGACGGCTTTGTGACGCTTTGCTCGGATTTATCGGCGTTGTGTTGACTTTTCAGCCTCAGCAGAACGGGCCAACATATTTTTCGCTTTAAGAATTCTGAGGCCATTATATGTTGAGGTAGGAAAAGGACTGCCGAAGGCTTTTCATTTCTCTTATTCTCTGCCTTGCCTCCCCTCCATCACGGTGTGAATAGAGAGCTGCATTCAGTTTGACCTTCTCTATTTGTGTCAGGATTGGAGACTGCAAAAAAGTTTATGGAAAGCAGCATTGGCCAATGATATCGGCATGGTCTGCTTGCCACGGCGATAGAGGCCTTTCTTCCTCCAGGTCCTAAAATGAAATGAGACCTCCTCATCCAGTTCAGACAGGGCAAAGCTTGCCCCTGCCACCACATCATGCCTACATCAGGTCAGTGCTTTGTGGTCACCTTTTCTGGAGGTTGAGACAGTTTCAGGTGAAGTGAGGACTCGTCTGTCAGTATAATTTAAGCCAGTAGGTGCCAAAGCAAAGAAAATCAAAACAAATGCTGCCAATGGTTGAGCGTTACAGCGTTTTGATTGGTGTCAAGCAATCAGTGTGCAGTATTTACATATTGTGTCTTGACTTTCTAACTTTTGATTTCATCCCCTGGATTTATTTAGAGATTGGATTTAGATAACTGATATCTCTGGAATACCAAGTTTCAGAAAAGCGATGGTGTTGACCACAAGTAACATCTTAATATTTGGTTATCGAAATGGCTTTTACAGATGACTAAGACTTCCACTCAGGAAAACAGAAACGCACAGGACTGTTGTAGTGTGTATCACAAACTCATGTGCGAGACTCATCTGGTTTATGTGTAGCTGAAGGACAAAAGGAGAGCCAGTCGCATGTTTTGGAAAAGGCAAATGGATGGTCCCAGAGGGATCTGACGTCCCCAACCAACAACTCAAAGCCAAACCCTGAGACAGCATCTGTTCTCCATATACACATCAATGCAACCCCCAAAAACTGTGCCTCTGTCATGCTGGAATGCCTAGAAAATGCCCCTCTTCCCCTTAGACATCTCGGGGCCCCACCCTACCATGCCCTAATACTACCTGAAACCAGTAGACCTCACTGAACCGCCACCCTCCAATGCTTACTTTGTACAATAGACCTTACCTGGCTCCTACCTTATCTACCCCTACTCTAACCTTTGACCTCATCTGGCCCACCCATACCCACCAACCTCACTTATCCCATGTTCGCAATCGTAACATGTTCGCAATTCGTAACTGCCAAGGTCGTGCATGTTTGGGGTCATTTGCATGCAGAAAAGCCCTCAATTTTGCAATTCTGTGGCACAATGTGAATTGTTGTAATGACAATGAAGATTCCTGATTCCTGAAATTACCATATATCGTAGGAACAATCCCCGGTATGATGCTCCTCCTCTCTCCTCTGGGCAGCAAAAATAAACAGACACACTTGCATCGCAGGTTATTCGTGCATTGATTAAATGAAATCCTTTCCTGTTCACGTAACTGAATTAATTGTGTGATGGCGCTTTATTTGTGATGTGGGCGCAATCTGTGGCTCCAATTATGTTTGGGAAGCCAGCGATGGCGTAAAATCCTTAATTTTGGCCCGTTGGTCATGTCTGTATGGAAACTGGATGTAAATCACGGCTGGAGAAATTATACAACGCCGACACTGCCGACATGATTCTGCTGAGGGTCCCTGCGGCTGCAAGATGCCGCATATGTCTCCAATCTCTCGCTGAAATGTCCCGCTTGGCCAAAAATCCCTGGGTGGACACAGGGTGAATGTGAACTGAGATGTCTTTGCTGCGATTTGTCCCGATTTGAAACGAGGCATAGATCCATCATTGTGTTTCTGGGGATGCTGGACCAGCTGAGAAGCCACTCTGAGCTCTTGCTGTATCCTGTATGTATCTGTATGCTCTTTGAAAACGCGCTGCCTGCACAGGGCACAGTTCCTCCAATACAGCAAGACAGGCCATGGTCAATGTTCCCTCTTAACTTCACGCTTGCACATTCGTGCTCTGCTCCCATTATCAGCACAGCAGAGTGATTGGGTGCAGAAAATGGACTCCAATGTGTTAATTACATAAACACATAAACGACTTAACGCAGTTCCCACGTATTTACTTTCGCAGCCAAACAGGTCAGATTAGGTCTAAGTCAAAGTGAATGTCGATAACAGCTCTTTCTGCATATGTCCCGCTGTTTTGCAGGTTAGCGTACCTGTACACTGGGATCGATAGGGATAGATTTTGTGTGTACACATGGTCAGAGGTGTGCGCGAAGTACGAATTGGTAAATGACACATTTTGCCTTGGAAAGTGCGCCTGCGCTACATGGTTGATAAGTGAGGCCTAGGCCCTTACCCACCAACTCTTATCCTAACACGAATGCGACGCTTTCACCTGTCTCGTCGGAAGATGTTGTCGGTATCTTCCTATTGTGACGATCTTACATCCCTTTTTATTACACTGACTCTCAGATTAAACCTGGTTCAAGATGTGACATCTTGCAACACTACAAGAGAGTTCATTGATAGTCACAATAATTGTTCAAGTTAGTGCCAATAGTGATAGTTAGTTGTTGGATAGTGACAATGGCCCCCACCAGCATGTCTAATCTGAAAAATTCTTAAAGTGTACAAACACAGCTTTTACTGTGTTTGTACGTTAACATAACAGTCTTTTGATGAAGACCTCTGAATGGAGCACAAAGAAACAACTTTGTGAAACAACTCCTACATTCTGCTGGGCCAACAACATCTACAGCCAGCACAAACTACTTAACATCATTTCCGCTGCGAGAGAAGTCGGCTCCCCGTTGATCGTCACAGCTCCCTGTGGATCGTCATCCCCACGGGCAAACGACAGATTCGGCAAATGGAGAGGAAGCAAAAGCGAGGCTGCAAGGGCCGGTGCACTAGCGAGGCCACGGACTCACATGGCTATGCTAGCGCTAGCGAGGCTATAGAGGCAGCCTTCTAAACCACCGCTCCCCAACATCTTCCTCACCAACGCCAGATCCCTTGGTCGATGAACTGATTCCATAGCCGCATTCTGCTGCTTTCCCTTTTATACCCTGTGTACTTGCACCGGAAATCAGCACCTTAATTTCATTCCACAATATGAATTGTTGTCATGACAATTAAGATTCTGATTCCTTTGCTGATGACACTTTGTAACATTCTCCTGGTCTTGGTAATATCAGGGGCTCCTGCTTTTTTCAATACGACAACATAAGAGTCGAGGCATTTTGTGAAACTACCCGCTAAGATTGTTCAGCTTGAGCTCCTGTGCATCGCCCTCGGATATTGCAAGAGTCAAACATGCCTGACATGTTCGACATGTTTTTTTGTTGCACCTGTTCGTTATTCACAGCACACATTCATCTCTGTCCCTCTCCCTCTGTCTTTCTCTCTCTCTCTGTCCCCTGTCCCTTGTCCCCTCCCCCTCTCCAGCACTTCTCATTAGACTGTAACCTTTCCATGAGAGGCCTCCGCAGGTCTGTGGCTGTCGAAATAATGGCAACCACACTCTTTTGAGCAGTTGCAGCTATGATCCTGGAGGACATCATTACCCTCTGTGTGTTTTGGCAATAGCGCTGCCGTTTTCCCCACAATTCTCCTGCTGCTCTCTGACACGTGTCAACTTTTTCACACCATCACTACGTCTTTAATAAGACATCTAATTTTTGCCACCAAGTTATTCCATGTCTCTTTTTAGTGTGTCGCTCTCCCTTCTCTCATTAAGTTGTGTGTGTGCGTGCGTGCGTGCGTGCGTGCGTGCGTGGCAGGCAGGCAGGCAGGCAGGCAGGCAATGGCTCAGGAGGAGTCAGCAGCTGCTCTCTTTTCACCCTGGTTTTCAGACTGCTCACAATTTAATATCATATGTTATTATACTTACTTGACTTAAAGTTGCTTGGCTGTTACCCCGCCTCTTTTCTGCCCCCCACAAGCCCACTGGCTCTCTTGCTCTTTCTATCTCTCTCTTTCTCCTTCTTTCCCTCTGTTGTGTGACAAAAGCATGCAATATTAGAGATGGCAACTCCTCCATCGCCTAGCCGGTTGTTGGAGGGTTGATTTTTTTTTTTTTTTTTTTGTCTTTGAATGTGGACAGGAAGTTGTGTGTCGCTGTAATTGCATAATTAGAAGCGCTCTAGGCCTTCGTCCTTGCGAACATGTGCTCAGGTGCGCAGCGTCAGTCTTTTTGCCCCGCCTATCCCGCTCTCTCGACTTTCTAACAGAAGGACAGATAGGTGGTGCACCCCACGGGAGGGATTTAGCGTGATTCATAAACCAGACATAATGGACCCGCTCATTCCTGCCCCCTCTCCTCTTTCCTCCTCCCCCTTTTCCTCTCTCCCTGCAGACGCTAAGGAGATAGTGCTGAAGGCTCAGATCCTGGCGGGAGGCCGAGGGAAGGGAGTGTTTGACAGCGGCCTGAAAGGCGGAGTGCACTTAACGAAAGAGTGAGTCTGATTCTTTCCCTCCCTCTCCAGAGGCCCAAGTTCACATTTTCTCCCACAGCAGCAGAGAACTCGCCAGGTGGTTCCTCCACACACTCAAACACACGAACATAGTCAAACTGTTAACAGTGATTATTTTTTGCCATGGCATATTTTGGTGAAAACTTAAGGAATTAAGAAAAGTCTTTGTGGAAGCTCATTTGAGCTTTCACTCGCCCGTTCCCTCCTTCTCTCTCTCTCCCCCTCATCCTGAAGTGTTCAATCTCGTGCTGTCGCTCAGATTTCTGCTCACAAAGTGCAGTGTCTATGTTATGATGTTGACAGTGTCCAAGAATCGCCTCCAGCTCATTCAAATCCTAAAATCAGACAACATTTTCTGTCATCGTTTTTCCTTCCGGAGGATTCACTCTCCTTTGTTCTCGGATTGCGCACCATTATAACGAGTGACTGCAGCTCGAGCAAGAAGAAATGCTGTGCCATCTTTTTCAAAAAAGACTCCGACCAGCCCCGCTGTCACCTTACAGGCAAAAAGGTGATTTATGACAATTGTCCCAGATATGTATCATCGTCACCCTACTTCAGGATAGGGGAGTGGCTCTGAAAAAGTTTTCAAAGTGAGATACGGCAGAGTTCACTGTCCCGAGACGGCTGACGGGAGCGCACAGTTCACCGCACCCTCATCTATCAAAGCGCCAGCGCAACCCTGGGCTTCATTTGTATTCGGCGGTTAAACCGGAGCAGGATTATGGGGAAGACTTTTCCCGAAGCGGAGGCCGCAATTTTTCCCTTTTTTTTTTTAAGTAAGGGCGAGTGAGAGAAAGTGGGAGGAGAGGCAATGGTTTGTTCAAAGCAGCACGGCGATATCGGAGAGATTCTCCCCCTTTGTCAAGGTATTTTGCATGAACTGGCAGGAAAGCGTCAAAACACGTTTCCGTTCAGCTGAACAAAGCTTCAGAGAGAAGAGAGAGAAATGGATTTCTGCACTGTCTTGTTGTCAATGCCCACCGTTGTCCTATTGGAGGACATTGTTTGTCTGTCTTTAAGGCTGATTATATTTTTAAAGCCGTCGTTGCAGGGGACTGACCTCTTGACCTCCACTCCTCCTCCTCTCTCTCTTTCTCCTCTTTCAGTCCAGCAGTAGTCGGCCAGCTGGCAAATCAGATGCTCGGCTTCCACCTGACGACCAAACAGACACCTAAGGAGGGAGTGAAAGTCAAGACGGTGAGCCAGCAGGAGGGATAGAAAGAGAGAAAACGATGCTCTTCTCTCTCTTGTCTTTTCCCAGAGACTGATAATCCTTTACTTTACTGAAGTGGATTAAGCAATAGACATGCAGTATATTTTTGCACTTCATGTACAACTGAGTCAAATCATTATTTTGGGTTAAAAAATGAGGATGGGTCCAATTTCCTCTCAGATAATTAAGAAGATCAAAATCAAAATACAGTGATACCTCAGGATACGAAATTAATTCATTCTGGGGTAGCCTTCGGATAATGATTCTTTTGTATTTTTAGTCAAGTTCTATTTGTAAAATAGCTAATTTGTGCCAAGCCCTCAGAAAAAAACACTTTGAATTTAATAGTAACGGTAAAACTAGAATGATGTATGGTCGAATAAACCTTTAATACCTGTAAATATGGAAATATGGAAAACTAAATCTTTAACACCTGTAAATGAGGTGAATATTAGAGCGTCAAAACAAACTGGCCAAATGTTGCCGGCACGTACACAGTGCGAGAGATGCGGACCAATAGCAGAGCAGGACCTTATGGAGGCGACCCACATCAGCGGAGATAACCAACCATGGGAGAGCAGGATCTTGTGCCGCTTTCGAGGCTACTCGTAACTGGTAACTTTCGAGTGTGAGATTCACGAGTCACGACTTCAAACAGCTCCAGACACCACCGTCTGCAGTTGGTTCATAATTTTTGAGTTAAAAAAAAAAACTGCGTGACGTCGAACGCGAAAGTTGGAGTACTTGAATACAATCGAGTTCAAAGTCGTGAATTCACGGGTTTGGCTATAGCCCGTCCATTTTTCACTGGAAAATTACGAATTACGAGTAGCCTTGAACGCGGCATCATGGAGTATGCAGTCGAACACAAGTGCTGCAGCGTGACCGCGATCTCGTTTTGTTTTGCGTCGTGAGTCATTTCTCGTATTATGAGTCGGAAAATTCTTCAAATGCCGTTTCGTAATTTTTGTATAGTGGGGCTTTCGTATCTCGGGGTTCCACTGTACTGTTCTCACTCCTCCCTCAGGCCAGAGATACAGAAGTGTCAGATGCAGGTCCACTAGGTTTAAGAACTCCTTCTTTCCCACAGCCATCAGACTATTAAACAGCTGAGAACCCCCACCCACCTTCATAAGTAACCCCCCATCACTTATATGTCGGGAATGTTTTTCTTTTCCTTCTGTAAATACTTGCCCTCTTCTGTATGTATATACTTCCCCCCTCACAGTAACAGAACGTCTTTGTTTGTTTGTTTGTTTATCTTATGCTTCCTTACGCACGGCATCCGATGCAGGGCGGCAAAGTAAGACTTTCCTTGTGCAGGGAAACTTGTTTCTATACTGTACATATGACAAAAAACCTTTGACAATGAAGTGCAATAGTCTTCAGGCCAGTAGGTAGGCAACAAAAAAATATGAACAATGTGTGCGTATTTGTTACTTAATGTTTTCTCTTGGTCACCTACTGTGCTCTGTTTGATTTGTCAATAAGGCAAACAAAGTAGATGCTACACACACAGTTTTGCATAAGCAGTTGTCGAGACTATGCCCCTAATGGGAAAGATGTAGTGACGAGTCATCAGCCAGACTTGTCGGGCTAATATCCTTCATAGGAGCATTGCCAGTCACCTTATAATCTTGGTGGCCCATATTCTGGCCCTTGGAGGGAGTAAGAGAAATATGGGGGCAAATGGAGGAGACCAACCGACCTGCCAGTCTGTGCGGGTCAAGCTGTCAAACCACCAGTGAAGTTCATGTCAAACTCCCACAGCCTCTGCTGCCCCCAAACATCTCGTTACAGGAAGCGCTAACACGCTGGCATTCCAGCTACATGGACTAGCTATCAAGTTAGCAATGGAGCTATGAAGAGTATGAAAAAGGAAAAACGCAGATTAACAAAAGCAAAGTGAAGCAGCAACTGATTCTCAAGTAGGCTCATTTGGACGAGGTGCAGAGAGCAAAGAGAACAATGCCCCGGTGACCACAGAGGACAACAGGAAATCGATCTTCATTTGACGAGAGTCACACAAGACTAGCAGCAAATAACAGTAACAACACGTGTCCCCGTCGCAAAATGCCAACCCGCTGCCTGACTGATGGGTTTCTCGCCTCTGCCTGCCACCCGCTTTTCCTTGCGGAGGCCCTTTTCCTGTCAGCATTACCTCAAATTCACATCTCCCAAATAGGGCTGGGCGATTTGGCCTCAAAAAAAAATCTCAGATTTTTGTAAGAGAAATTCAATTTTCGATTTGATTTTCGATTTTTTTTTCAATGCACTTAAAAACAACTGCAGACATCTGACATATTGTCAAAGTGCAACTTTATTGCTGTGGTTGTCCTCAGAGTAAAAATGCATAAAAACAATCCAAAATTACAAGTAAATGAGGCTCCGTCATTGAGCAATTTCAAGCTTTTACCCAGGTTTAAGTTTTCAAAAGTGCAACAGCAACTTCACAGTACCTTAAATGATCTGATTAGGAACAGAAAACTAAACAAAGATTACTGTTTAAAGAAATCTTAGCATAGTGCAAATAAAACATTAAACGTGTTGCTTAAATGCCTGTGGTAGACATAACCTACTCAAAAGGTAAACAAATGTAAACAAACTTTTATCTTTAACAAACAAAATATGTGCTTATTATATCTCTGACACCTCCTCCAGCTTAGCGCAGATCTTTTGCCGAGTGGCAGTGTACAGGTGA
>OMPJ01037642.1:1154-53406 GCA_900312935.1 Carapus acus | reverse complement strand
AGTAAATATGCAGATTAATTAGCCTGTATGTGGCTTCCCTGATAAGGCTCATGTTGTTCCATTCTCTGGTTTGCAGAAAGTATGGACCGTTTTGTCAAAGATAGTGTACTCCTCACAAGGACCATTGTCTTGTTGATGCAAGATGAGTCCAAAGTCAGCGATCTTATGAACAGTGTGATGCAGATCATCATCCAGGTATGTTAGTGTGTATAGTCAGTATGCTATGAAATAGACTTAATGGTGATAATAATGTTAAACAAAGTGAGAAATGTTGTTAAAATTGCATGACATAACGTTCCATATGTACGCATTTTGTATCAAAACCCTTTTATTTACGTGTTTTCTTTTTGTGACACTGTGCTTAGTGGGAAGAATAGAAATAGGAAGTCAAAGTTAAACCCTAGAGAGACGTCCTCATGAACAGTGAAGCGGGGAATGGCAAGTCCATGGCAATTTATGTTCTTTGCTTGATTCTAGAGTTTGGTGTCTGACTCTCCTTTGGCATGTGAGGATGTGGTGAGTTCCTTTGAATGGATCCTGCCCACAAACACCCTCAAGTTTGAAACATGGCAGAAGATCATCTGCCAGAACGTCACAGTGATCGGAGAAGCCATAGGCGGAGACCTGCAACCTTTCCTCCAGAGGGTAAAACTCACCTAACTGCATTTGTTCCATTGCAAAGTGCACCTCATTGCAGTGCATGCCTGACATGCACACCCCCATCAGCAGTGAATAATAATGTTGTTGACAGCATCACGTGTCCGGCTTTTTGCTTTTTGTGAGACAGAAACAAATTCGTTTTGCAATCTGATTGCATTCAATTTTTAGATGTTTCAAGATATAAACATTTCCACATTTGCTGCAACTCTTTTACTTTGTAGCCTTATTAATAAGCCGTTTTGCTTTTTATTCTGTTGTTACAGGTCAATGTATTGTACAACAGCATGTTTTCCCAAACCAACAGTAACGTAACACTTCCTATGATCCTCGCTGAGTGGCAAGCGCTGTCAAATAGCTCCCTCACAGTATTTCTAGAGGGGATGTTTGGAGGAGGAGACCAGGAGGACTGGATGAACAACAGCACAGTTGATATGCCACACACTCTTCAGCAAAGGTCTCAGTTACTCCCTCAGGTTTATTTTCACAGTGCTGCAGCTCATGCACATGACCACTTATTGTTTCGATCCTGGCATTGACTTTGGGGAACTGTAATGAAATAGTGTTTAATGGTTTTGATTTGTTTCACTAACTTTGGTCTTGCCATGTCTTTTGATGTTAGATGGAAATACCAAATTTTGAATAGTTCAATTTAATATTATTTCTCCTTTGAGTTTTAGATGTTGATTCACACCCCACTCTTTAGAAGAAAAGAAGCAAATTTTCTGTGTATGATTGAATAATTATTGAAGCAGGGCTAACTTATGTACCTAGATCTTTGACAAAAATAAACTAAAACAGAAAAAGAATGAATATACATGTGCGGATTTAAAATAAAATTTTGTGAACGCGTGTGTTTCAGTCTGTTACCATTCCTGGTTACATTTGGAATCGACCTGGAGAAGGACCCTCTATGGCCTAGCATGAAAGATGAATTCCACATGATTTACTGGATCTTAAACTACACGCCAGGAGCCACAACACAACCAGCCAACTGTGAGTTCAATGTTATTTCACATATGCGTATACTGCGTATGCACACGTTTATATCATGTGTGTTATGTGCAATATTTATAATGCAATTCTGATTGGCATACAGGCACAGCTGATCCAGTGACACTTGCCGTTCAATGTGAAACGGGTCTGAACTGGCCAGATTTTTTCCAGCGTCTGATGTCACCAAGTCTTCATGCCCTGCTGAGGTATGTACGAGGCTCAGTCTTGATTTGAAATACATGCATACAGTATATACGCATAGTTTTCTGGTTCTGACAGAGTGCATTGTTCTCTACTTGTCACAGTGGTGCGCAAGGAGCAGGAGCTCTGTTGCAGCAGCTGTTTGGTGGCATCATGAAACATTTCATCACCATAAATGTCCAGCAAAGCGACCTAATTGGAGACCCACTCACTGCTTTTCTTGTGAACGTGATGAATAACCTGGATGATTTTGTCCAGAAGATCATCAAACTGGATAATCTTAACACCACTGACACTGCTGTGATGCGTCCTCTTGTTGAAGATCTGCTTCAGTCCACCGGCTTAGCACCTCTGATGCCTCTCTTGTTCAGTGACAGACCACTCAACGCCTCTGCAGTGCTTGATACTGTTCTCAAACTGGGAAGACTCAACCAGCACATTTTTACCCTCAACGAAACGGACCCTACAATGCCTGAACTAGAGCAGCTGATCAGGATGTTGATGACCTTGGAAGGCAACCTCACCATGCCTGTGTCCTATGGCATGGCTCACACTCTGCTGACTTATTCGGACTCCTTCCATCCAGAGGCCGTGGCCAGTTTCATGAAATACATAAAGCGTTTCACCAATCAGACCTCATCCGGTTTTGTTGAAGCAGCGCTTACTGTGCTGGAACAAGTCAAGGCAGCAATGAACTCCCCAAATGGTGACCCAACACATTTGATTCTTGGCTACATTCAGCAGCTTCGGCATTTCCTGGTTTCTGCTTATAAGCTGCACAGATTTGAACACCCGCAGATGCCAGGAGGACAGATGGGTTCTCCTGTTTTCACTGACCTCCAAATTGAAGCTGTGGACTTTATAAACCTGCTTTTGCCGGAAAACCTTCAGAATCTCAGTCAAGCTGGACCAGATGCTGCTCAGAACATTATTGCACAGAAAATACTTGCATTCCTGCCCACTGAGCTCCGGCAAAAAGCTGAAGTTTTTTTCCAAGATATCTACGTACTCCAGTCCCAAATTGCCTCATGTGCAGCAGGCCAGAACTGCCTGGATGCTGCATCAGAAATCTTCACTTTCCTGGATCAGATAGTAGAAATAATGCTTTCAGCCAAGGGTAATGTCACAGTCCACATAGCTCCGAGCAAGTTTCATTTTGGGACACAAGACCAAGAGAGTATCGCAACCACAATCTTCTCAGTCCTGCTGTCCCAGCAAGAGGCTTCATACATGAGGACTTTCAAACAGGCTCTCCATTTCATCAGGCTGGTCATGGCTTCACCAAATGTTACTGTGGCACATGTCCAGACTGCTCTGAAAGCATCCAATCTAACACTGGATGAGCTGAATGATATTTCCTCTCTGGCGGGAGCGGCAAACGTCAAAGACCTGATCGTAAACATAATGGAGATCGTCAAAGTTCGGAAGTGTTTTGAATCTCACGACACACCAGAGGTGACGGGTCAGTGCGTGGTGGGACTTGCACGTAAACTGATTGCCTTCCTTATCAATGTTCCCGCTCTCCGCAACGAAACGGCCACCCTGTCCCTCATTCCGGCCATCATCAACCAAACTGTTAGTAATGTGGTCCCAAGGAACCTCGCCCCCGGTTCGTACATGTCCGTTACCCAAATGGCACTGAACGTTACCTTGACCAACATCGAGAGGACCCTCCAACAAATGGGTTTACACACTCCAGAGATCATGAAGGAACTCAGAGCGCTGGAAGAAATTGTAAAACTTGTCACCAACTCTGATGTGGCGGATGGCATGCTGCATGCCAACCTGACAGAGTCCTCAACGGAGGCTCAGAAAGTTTACCTGGAGATTGCAGCTTGGTACCTGAGGAGGTTGGAGAGCATCACCAGGAATGGGTCTTTCTCAGAGCTACTTCGTCCACTGTTCCTCCTCACAGAGATGCAACTGACCGTTCAGTTGGCACAGACGGAGCTGTCTTTGTTCATCAGTGAGAAAGTTGAGTATCTGATGGGGAACATTCAGCACCCCATAGACAAGACAGGAGTGAGCAAAATCGGGCATGTGGCCACCCAGATTGTCCGACGCATGATACAGACGATCCTTCTGAACTTTGATCTTCAGAATAACGTGACTCAGATGTTTGGTGGAGAACCGCCCTTTGACAATACTGTTTGTGATGCCATCAAGCAACAGATTGACCAATATCTGGACCTCATAGAGATGTGGCTGAAAAACCCAAACATCTCAATGGTCCTTGCAAACGTCCCGAAGTGGGAGAACTCTTCAATGGATGGCACCAAACCGTGGCAGGACATCCACCTCCTTCTGCAGACAGTCAAAGGCTCCCTCCCCAAAGACCAGCTGGTCTACCTCTCCATTATAGAAAATATCACGCAGGATATCAACAAAGCAATCATGGTGGCAGGTCAGCCAGGAGGAGCGCAAAGCGACCGTTTCTCACATGCCATCTTACAAGCAGTCAAAAGTGCTTTGCCAATCCTTGCCAACATCACCGGTCCACTGCCGCCACAACTCCTCCAGAACGTCCTTGCCATCGTGGAAGATTCACTACAGCTCATTATCAAACCAAGTCTGAATTATGACACATCACGCAACATCTCTCTTCAAATCCTCAAGAGGGTCAAAGGCATCATTCAACAGACAGTGCCACCGACATTGGCAGATGACCTGATGGGAGCTCTGCGAATAATAGAGACCTATTTTGAAATCAGCTCCAAGGTTTCAGGTCCTGACACCTGGAATATCATGTAAGTAATGCTGATTATCTCTTACGTTTTTGTATTCAGAGTCATTCACGTAGAATGCTCAAAGTATCGCATTATTGTATGGCCAATGTGGTGTATTTTGTGTGCATACGTATGGTAACAAACAATACATATTCACCAGCAGTGGCTCCAAGGATTCATTGAGAAATGTTCAAATACCGAAATAAGTAAGATAACATATACACAAGTTGATTGTGTTTGATTGTCCATTGTAAGGAACCAACTAAACAGTTGCATAAGCAGAAAGTTGCCAACAGATCTAACTTTTTTTGGTCACAGACAGTCAAGTACACCTAATGTGTGTATTTTAGATTGCAAATGTAGAGTCCAGACGGCCACCATGATGTCACATAAAATTTAAAGCACAGCACCTTTGCGCTCACAAACCTTTGAGTGACTTCCCTTCAAACATGACATGAGTGCATCCTGTCTTCTCAGGATTTTGGATCAGATGCGGTTGATGCAGAGCCTCCTGCCACCAAACGACACAGCCCAGGCCTACATCACAGCCTTCATTAACATCACAAACTTCATTCTGGAGTCTGGACAAGGCAAGTCAGCCTCTCTGTGACACTATGGTGGACAGCACATTGTGTATTGAGGAACTCTGATGGCATACACAACTACATTGTTGAATAATCTTTGAAAATGCGATAGTTTTTTTTGTCTCTGTAGCTGGCAACATGGTATATCTGTGTGTGTCTCCATAATCCCCTCAAGAGTATAACCTCTTTTCTTTGATCAGTGAAGTATGTCTGATTGTAATTCTGATAATGTAAATTCTTGCTCCACAGGAAAAAGTTGAATATAAATGTCCAAAATTAAAAGAGAGCATGGTTAATATTAGCGCTTATTTCTGTGATTTCAGGCAGCATGAGTGTTTGGGCAGTGTTCCAGAATGCATCGGAACAAGACTTACCAGAAATATTCCAACAGGTAAAGTTCAGGAGTCTTAAATATGCTTAATGAGTGTCATAGGGACATCACACTGTGATTTATGCTGTTTCTTTTTTGTGTTTATATTTTGTATAAAGATCGCAAGACTACACCCTTCTGTAAATGTGACTTTTCTCTAAATATCTATGTTCAGGCGGCGAAACTGTTAAACATGCTTCTGCCACATTTCATGAGTGACACTGGCATGCTGCTCAGTATTCCACCCCTGGAGAGTTTTGATGAATTAGTGCCAATCGTAGATCGGATTATTGCTGGACAGGCAGACCAAAGTACCTGGAACAAGTATGTTGTATTTCCCTCATTCATCCCTTTGTCTTGAAATGCGCACATCCTGCAGGATGTTTATTTGGTTTAATTCTGTGTATGCACTCCATCTTTAAGTGCATATGTTCATGTGATTTCTCTCAACAACTGTCTTCATGTATTTCTTATTAAAAAACAGACTCGAAAAGATTGTGGAACGCCTACTTTCAACACTTGAGGGCACACCAATCTGGCATGAGGTACCCCGTGTGGCTGCACTGTTGGAAACATTCACCCGTCCCATTCTTCACACAACACGGGCAGAGACCGGTGAGACCCCGACTCAGTAGCTCTCATAATTATTTATTCACAGGTCTATGTTGGTAGCTGTCTGAATATGCTCCACCATATCAAGCACTGAGATGAACATTTAAGATTATCTTGCAAAGGAAGCACACAAGGACATAACCTTTCCTAATGCTTTCAGATTATAGTCCAAATAACACATTGTGTTGTACTGTTGACCAAATACCAATAATGTCTAACCTAGTGTATGACATTTCTGAGCAATTTATGCTTTGTTCTCTCTTGCAGAGATGATCCAAAACCTCCACGCCCCAATCATGACTCTGCTGACAAATATTTTACAATCTGTAAATTCCACCCATGTGGACCTGACAGCTCTTTCTGAGAATATACAGCGTGCAGTGGAACACACAATAGCCGCACTTCAACAGGTTAGCCCGTCAACTACACATGTCTGGTGTGTTACTGTGACAGCTGGAGCTCTTCCCCCTCTCTCTTTGTCTAATTTCCATGTTTGCGTGCACATCCTTTTGTTGTGAAGAATGCAGTGATTAGCATCTTGAGCTGACAGGGCTTAGATATCATTATGGCACTGTGACTGTGGAAATTGTTGCTGGACACGTGCAAAGTGCTGTTGTCAAACATCATTTCCAGACTTATCAGATGTTCAACAGAGGATGTCTTTTCATCTTGGCGTTTGTTCTGAATGACAAAACAAAAAATGCAATTGAAGCCTGGCCAGGATCTCACTGTCCTTGTCACTCAATCATATCTGGATCAAGTCTGACACACCCAACTCTGAAGTCAGTGAGAAATTTGCATATTAAGTTGTCCGTATCCTCCACACAATCACACTGCATACTGAAATTGGGTGTGTGTATGACTTCATGTGTAAACGTGTCTGTAGGCATGTTGTTCCACACACGCACCTTAAACGGCGATACCTGTGTGAGACTGCCCTTTCAGTGGCGTCGCTTTAAATGGCAGTTATGATATTTCCACCCCGTCTGTTCCCTTGAGGCTTTGATCTGTGTTTCCCTGCGCTGAGTTAAGTGAGCTGCCTTTCTTTGAAAGACAACAGAGAAAGATGATAAGCTCTGCCCTTTGTTGACAATCTTCCCTCAAGGCAAATGGTACACTCGAGTGTCACGAAGCAATCAAACCATGGGAGCCCGTGAGGGAGGCAAGCAAGTTAGGCAGCGACACCCTGAAGATGTGGTGCAACATCAGCGTGAATCCTATCATCCAGGCCTACGCTGCATCAGATGCTGCCTATGCCACAATGGACATCAGTGTGAGTAGAGTGACTTAGCTCAGACACAACCACCTCGGCAGGAGGAGCCACACCTGTGCTGCTTTATCCAAAGTACCACTTGGTGGCAGTGTTGTCGTATTGAAATTCTGTCCCTCACCAGCATTCTCCCTCCTATTATTTTGTCGGCGCAGCACATCGTAGCCGGTCCGGCAACAGTGAATGCCACAGCTGCGAGGATCATCAGGACTCTGCAATTACTGTATGAGGTTGACTACAATCAAACACTGGTGTACGAACAGCTGGTCATGACTCTCTACAGTCAGCTGTCTAACCTTGCTGGCCGAAAGCTGAGCGCAGAGGTTGTGCATCATTGGTTCATGCAACTCCAGCACATGCAGATGCAGAGCAGGTGACTAAATAGGAATGAGACATTTCACTGGTGATGACAACAGCTATTTGAGATAAAGATTTATAAAAATTCACAAATATGTGTTGGTAGTCGTAACTAATCTCTAGATTTGAAAGTACAATTCTATCCATTGGCAGAGATTGCAACGACAAATTAATAAATTCAATGCATTTATTTTAGAGTCTGACCAGAAATAGGAGTTTTCATCACAACTTAGCGCAACATAGACTCCTACAACTCACTGACGTATGTTTGCCTGCTATAGTAAGGAACAAGACAAAATTATTGGAATTGAATTTCACATTAATCAAGCAATCATTTAAGTCTGGCAAAAATTCTACCAAATCCTCTTAGTTTAACTTTTTGTAAAAACTAGTGAATCATATTTGTTGGTGTATTGAGGCGACATTGGACATTTGATGAAAGTTTTTTATTTATTTTTTTCTAATCAAAATTGTCAAAAAGTCAAGTGGCTGTCAAATGTCAGAACCTGTCCCAACTCTCAACTTTTCTCTCCTGTTTAGCTTGGATAACATCAGAGTGATCTCAGATCAGCTGCTGTACGAGGCTCCTTTCCTCAAACCCTACGTTGATGCTTCAGAAAAAGTGCTGATCCATGTCTTGAAGAACTGTTATTTAACCCAGGAGAACTGCTCATCCAAGGCTCTCCTTCATGATGCAACCAAGATACTCCTGGTCTCCTTGAATCTCACACCTGATGACATCTTTTTCATAATGGGCAAAAATGTCTCTGAGCCGACAGAGAAAGTCATCCATGACATTGTCAGGGAAGCTTTCAAGCTGATGGCCAACCTGAATATGTTTGGAGACAACTCTACCGCAGTTTACCAAATGGCAGAGGAAGTTCTGGCATTCAATGTGACAACCGACTTTGTGAAGAGGGTGGTTGAGTTGTATTCTTGCTTCACCGCAGGGGCAACATCTGGACCGCAGTTCATCAATGGTTTATCCAAAGTTGTAGATCTTTTCCGGGCTCTCTTCTCTGTGCTTGGCCAGATGAAAGTAAACATGCCAGAGCACTCAAAGCCTTTAGAAGACCTACTTTTGGACCTCAGTGATGTAATCGTGCAGACCACGGGAATCGTGCTCCCCATCAGACATCACCTGAGTCTATATGAGCAACAAATGTCAGGCGTTAATGTCAGCAAAGTCAGACGCAAACGTGAAGTCCCGATGATGCCGCTGGGGGGTCCCATGGATGACTTCATTGACATCTTCTATGTCGACTACCCCTCCATGTTTAACGCCCTCTCTATCGAGCCAACTGCCGAAGACATTATGGAGACAATTCACATGTTGTTTGCCAACCCCAACCTGGGTATCGTATTGAAAGGGATCGCGCAGGACATGCCATGGGGCCATAATTTCTCCAGAGATGACACTATTGATGCGACCCTCGACATGCTGTCCTTTTTCACTGCCAGTAACATGTTTGAAATGTGAGTAAATTCTCTTTGTGTAAATCAAAGGGGTGAAATTTGGATTGCAGCTTTTCCAAAATTGTTGAGTGTCTGGAGTGAACAGCCATGTTTAATGTTCTTCAGGTCATCGATGGAGCTCCTCAGGCAAGCCACGAGTATTCTCTCCGATGACATCCCCTTTGTGCCTTTCCTGAAGGAATTAGCTACACAGCTTGCCAATCTAACCCAAGGTAACATTTAAGATGGTTGTACTGACTTTCAGGGGGCAGGGAGCCTTTGTTTTCATTTGAACCATTTCACACCATGATCAGATTCAAATTGACTTGTAAACATGATGCTTTAATATTTATTTGTAGTCTGCACACAATACTTAATATGTGAAAGGATGCATGGCAGACAAAAGATTATGCAATCAAAAGAATCGCAGATCTCAGAACATTGATATTTTGCCACTTAGCTACCATGAAACCATACAATGTTTTGTGAACAGTGCTGTTGTTATTGTGGAGTCGAGTAAAGAGACTTTGACTCAGCGGTGCTCAGAGAGCCCAAGGCCATGTGGCTCTTTTCCAAAAGAAAGTCGTTCAGCACTTTTTTTAAATCTCATTAGCCCAACCGAATTTAATCGTTTCTCCCCCACATACTCTCTAAACCTTGCCCATCACACCCACATAAGTGGATGCTTCTGACCGCCATTTAATGTGCCTCTCTGTGCATATTGATAACTTTTTCGATGCATATCTTTATACCTTCATTGCCTTAAGTGTGCGACCTGCTTTTCCCTATAACCTCCCTCATTTCAACCGCCCAATACTCCCTCAGATTTTCCCCCGTTCTTTTCAAATTTCCCTCATAACCTTTCACTTTTTACCTCCACAGGTGACCTAAACCATCTGCAAAGGATCCTAGACACTGGCATGGAGCTACTCCAGATCAATGTGACGGACAGAACCTTCTCAGAAATCTTTGGGCATCTGAAGTTGCAGGTATCTGCCTCATCACATTTACCAACACCTGTTCTGCTGAAATATTGATATTAAAACTATTTTTTATTTTGTAACTGTTGGTACTCTGCAACACAGGCATGCATGCATCAGAGCACTTGAGTAGCAAATCACTCTCATACTTGACATGTCTGTGACTGTGACAGTTGCTTCGGAGGTCCCACACTTATTTGCATTTGAATCACGGACCGTGTCTTTGCATCGTTTATTTTTGAATTGTGTCACTCCTATGACACACAAGGGAGTCTGTTTACGTAAATACCAAGCGCCACTATTCAGTGGCATAACAACAGCACAAAAATAAGCCCTCTGCCTTGTCCTTCCCACAAAGTAGTGAAAAATGGTTTGCATGAAAGACAAAATGACAGACCCAAACATTGCATCCCACTTATTTCACCAATTTTCTTGGCGGATTGTTTTTTGAGGCAGGAGAGCGTCAAGTCTCTTTTCACGCTAATTTCCCAAACCAATCTGGCCTTTGCTTTACAACAAATCCAAGAATGTGTCGTGTGTGTAGGTGATGCTCACTCATCACTGCTTTGCTGCAGGTTTGTGCGTTTGAGAAGAAGGATTCTGGCCAACAGCTGATGAGAGTTTTCCTGATGGAGGGTGGACATCTGTGTCATGTTTTACTGCCAAGTGCGGAGATCCTCACACAGAGCATGCGAGACATGCAGAACGTATCCGAGGCCGTCTTCCAGACCATGATCGGAGACCCCAGTACCTACAATGTTGACAGAAACTGGTAAAGCGCTTTTCCCGTACTATTTGTTGACTTTAATGACACCACAAGTCAGGCCCCAACAAACTTAAAGGCCGTAGTTCCAAGCTTAGCGTTTAGCTCTTCTCAACATAGCCTCACCGTAAAGAGAGGTTAGAAAGATTGGATTCAAAGTCCCCCTAGTTGTCTTGAGTTCATCCTTAAGTGGACTCTTACACATAATCAAATTCTTACCTTCAACTCTAACTTACTTACTTGACCAGATTACATTAAATGATCTATTTTAGAGATTGTTCATATCTCCAGACTAAAACATTTTGTCCTTGTGTGTTTGCAGGACATCTGTATTACTCGACGGATTCAGTTTTGACACCAGCAATCTGGGCAGCATGAATTTCAACGTCACATCTCTAGGTGAGACGTAAACATAAGCATCGCTCGCACACACACACACACACACACACACACACACACACACACACACACACACACGCTCGCTGTCTTGGTGTTATATTTGACATGGGTTGAATGCAGAGGACCAAGTCATACTATGAATGTATGCAACATCACCCCCACAGTTCAGTCTAAATAGACATAGAAACATTTTGCCTGTCAGTTTTTTTTTGTAGCAGAGCTGCATAGGTTGTTAATTGGCTCTTACATTGTGTCATTTAAGTTACGGTACCTCCTATCTTCATGAGACTGACTTACAGCCTTAGGCATCTCGTTGTAGAGCAGAAGTGAAAGAATTATGCTCGCACAGTCTTCCCCCGACACATAACAAGTGTTGAACAGGATGTTTTTTGAACAGCGTTGCTCTAATCACATTTGAGAAACTGAGGACACATTCAAGTGTTCAGGAATAGTCACACTCTCCTTCTGTTTGCGGCGGTTTTGGCAGTGTGAAATGGAAGAAAACAGCGCCTGCAGTGCACTCAGGGTGCAGACAAAGAGATTAGCTTGTTCTATAACAGGCTGCTCTTTTGTTATCAAAAGCAAAACACGTTTGTACTTGACATGTTGCTTAGATCCCTTCATGCAGTTTGACGCGTGACTCTTGACCACATCTGACAGAGACAGGTGCGACTGTCTCAGTCAAGCTGTCCTCAGGCATTTCATTCATGTCTGTTGTTGTGGCACCATTCATTAGCTGTTCTTCCTCTCTTTCATCATGATTAGCAGTTAAGAGAACAGGTTTGAAGTTGAATCCAGGTCGAACTTTTCGTCAGTCTGTTCAGCTTTGTGTTGCTGTCTGAATAACTCGTGGCTGCTGCACCAACCGCTTGAAATGCCTGCGACACCTGTGGATCGAAATGTAGGCGTAAACATTTATCCTGTTTTTGTGTGCCTGCATCAATAGGAGTGGTGACAGTTGGAGAGATGCTGAGGAATAAAACTGCTTTCCTCCTGGACGCTCAGGAGCACTTGGACTTAGATCCAAAGATACTCCTTTTGCTGATGGAGACAACACTACCTGAAAGCACCTTGCAGGTCAGTTTGGGGACAACATGGATGTACACTACAAGTGTGAAAGGATGGGAAATAAACCACTCCCTCATTCCTGAAATAGCTGTAAGGCCATTAGAGTGTGAATGTGACATGGATTCCTCTCCCACCGCATATTAGAGCTGTCATTGGATATTAAGGCCGTGAATCCCACTGTGGCCAATGATGGTATTGGTATTTGGCTCAGATTAGGTCACTAGAGGGTGTTAGATATTGTTCTGAGACCACACACACGCAGTTGTGTGTGTCTACTCTGTAGAGTGTGGTGTTAAATCTCAGAACAGTTACACACAAATGCTTCAGATTGCAACATAGCTGATAATGAATAGATATGAATAATTGATTATTATTGGGTAAAAATTTATGGATTTATTCTTCCCATATATCCAACTGCATGCTGTGTGAGCTGTTTCATTAACTGTAGACCTACATTGGGACATATTTTCACTAACTTCGGGTTAATAATCACCACATTATGTCAAGTTTGCTCCCTCATAAGATGTAAATAATAAAAACAAGTGCTGCGTCGGCGAAAGAGGACTTAGGCGGGTTTTACATAGTGTAACTTCTGTTTTGTGGGAATAACACCACATGGTTCTCAATTAATGGCACACACCTTGCGTACAGACAGAAAAATCAGCTACTGACAGACGCGCACACACACACACACACACGTAAACAGCAAAGAGGCTGTGTGGGCTTATAAGTGTGTGCTGTCAAAATTGGATGAGCACAGCACAAACCTTGTAGCATAAAGGACAAAGAAAACAAAGCTGCAATCTGTCAGCTGGCAGCATCACACACATGCATGCCCACGCTCGGCTCAGTATCAACCACACACACTTTTGACTCCTCCGTGTCCCCTACCATTGGAGCAAGAGCAGTTTAGTCATTTCCAGCGCGAGGAAAGTCAAAGCCGAGGAACCTTGCAATAATGCTGTTTCAAACTGTTTCTATGTATTAATTTGTGTGTGCATTCCGTTAATCTGATGTACACCGTGGCTTTATCCCATCTTCACACATCAGCACTTCCTGAGCATCCTGTGATCCATTTCAAACGTCTTGTTGATTTCTTGTTGATTTGATTTTAATTTTGCTCTGAGCCTTGATCTTCCAGTACATTGCCTCCATCCCCAGCAGCATGTTAATGTGCAACTTTTCGTTGCCTTTCAACAGATCCTCTCCTGGTTGGTAAACCTGCGACACTGCCCTTCCAAAGCAAACATAAAAATGAAGCAGGAAGACGAAGAAATATTCAGGATTGTGTGCTCCATGACTCCACGGCAGATGTATGTCCTTTCAGTTCTGACCACTCGCCATGTCAATGTGGAGAGGCTTCTTTACCGGGTAAGGCTCAGGCAATTATTTGTCTGTGATGGATGGTGAGATGGGAAACGATAATGAGGAAAAAAATTGAAAATAAGGGAAGAACGCTACCTTTTGAAACAGTTTTAGTTTGTGATACCATGACCTTCTGACTTCATAAAATATTAAGAGGTATTTGACAGCATTTTCCATCCTTGGAGAAGACGTTCGCGTTTTTTTTTTTTTTTGCATCATTCTGCCTCGGATGAGATTTGATATTGAAAGAGCACCTTGTCACTGCATTCCACCATAATGGTGAGGTGCTGCCTTGTGTGTGCTCACAAGACCTATCTCACCTCCAACAGGAGACAAGACTACAAAACAAAGCAAAACACAATTCATCAGATGCATAAAAACTGAAACTATGAAAAGAATCAGGCATACTGAAAATTTATGGTTGGGCACTTCCTAAATGTAATGATGATGAATCTGCTTCTTTCAGATGGTGTTGTCTAAGGAGCTGCAGATCCTGGTGGGACACATGCTTCAGATGGCTGAATTTCTTGTCGAGACTGTCACCAAGCTGCTGCCAACCATCAATCAGCTGCAAAGCTACCTGATGTCTGTCAGTGACCTCAACCTGTTCACCAACAGCGAATTTCACCAGGTGCGTCCAAAAGACTTTTTCAACACGTCTGCTAGAATTCTCAGTCATCTGAGTCATAGAATGCTGGTAGATTTTCTGCAGAAAGGACATATTTAAAGATTTCACTTGCCATAATCAAAAGGAACCTAGTTTGAGATCTAATATGATATATTGTCACTGCAGCCATTGGCCATTATGCAGTAGTACTGCGGTACAGTGGTACTGAAACGTGCAGAACTACGTTTTTCAGGCTTTGCGCAAGCAGAACGTACTATCTTAGAATTCCTCATCATACCTAAATGTTTACATACTGAACCTGCTTTTTCACAGATGGTGAGAGAACGGAGGTCCACCCACTCCACCAAGGCCTCGTTTGTCACCCTGTCTCGTGCTTTATGCAACAATGGCATCATGGCTCTATTCGCCCTCGCCAAGTCACCCATGTTGCCAGAGACAACCTCCTCATCCTTCAGCGAACAACAGAGACTGGAGATGATGGAGAGGTTCAAGATTCCAACCGATGCCTGTAGGTTGAAAACAGAGAAAGTTCTATATGCTGTGAAAATGAATCTGAAACCACTTAACTCTATTGTTTTCCCCTTTTCTAGCCCCCTTCTGTATCGACCTCTACCTGGATATGGTGAACACAACAGGCGGTGCTATAGCCTGGGCCTTCCTCAAACCAATGCTAATGGGAGACATCCTGTATACCCCTGACACTCCACTCACCAGGGAACTCATGGAAAAGGTACACCATCACAAACTACCAATGTACCAGAGGTTACGTAAAACATCAAGTATTTCAGATTCACTGCGATTTTGCTGTAATTAATAAATGTTGCATCTGTCACTGTAATATTCAAAGTGACACCATCAAAATTTTTTCCATTTCTCCGTAAGATTAAGTCTTGTTGGTGTTTGTATAATGTTTTGAAATTGTCTCAACAATTTTCCTCTCAGTTGATGTTCAGATCCACATCTTAGTTAGTGAGTTGCTGTGCAAAGTACAATTTTGTTTTGAACTGCTTTGACCTCGCCATCGGCAACTATAAATCTTTGCTGCTCACATAGTCACACACCCCACTGACCTTGACCGTCTCATATTTATCGACTGTCTTGTCTGCGCTCAGGCCAATTACACCTTGCAGCAGTTTGCAAACCTGAAGTTGAGCTCAGAGGAGTGGATACAATCATCCAGCAATGTTGTAGAGGCTGCGCAAATTCTAAGCAACACTCTGCCAATGCTACAGGTACATAGCACATTGTTCTCTACTTGATTTTTTCCCCAAAATGATGCCCTGTTGGATTTTAGTAGCAGGATTTTGATGCTAAATGTCATCTCCTCCAAAACCGTTTCCTCTCACCTCCATCCAGAATTCACTCAGCAACTCCTTTGTAAAGAATTTCATCGAGATGCAGACAAATATTAGTGTTGACAACATGAAGGAAACACTCAAAGGCTTCAGTAAGTTTGAATTTGAACTTCAAACTCATGATGCACATTTCCATGAATGTTAAGTATTAATATCTGTCTCCACTGATTATTGAATGACTTTCATCATATCCTATGGTTATTATCTAGTTGTTAATTGTGTGTCTTTATGTTTTATCGTGCCAAAGCTAATATGACAGTCATGCTGAACAAGAACAGGCACATTCTGGACCAGATCACAGCACTGTCCGTGCTCATGACGCGCCTCTCGTCCTGCATCAAGTTTGACCGCTATCGACCGTACGATTCAGCCGACGAACTCAACATCAAAGCTCAAGAGTTGGCCAGAGATCGGGACCTCTATGCAAGTTAGTAAATATTTCATCCCATGTTTACATAAACCCTCCCTGTCTTTCTCCTGCTCTGCCTAGATACACAACGTAGCTTCTTTATATACTCAAACCACAGTAGAACTTTTAATAACCACATATCCAGACTCTATATCTAGAAACCAGCAAAGACACAGAACTCCGCAGTCAAAGCTAAATGTGTTCTTGCGGCTTTTCCAGCTGGTAAATTTCAGAGGAAAACAACACAATTTCCTCGTTGAGACTTTATTGCCACAGCTACAAAATAGCAGCCCAGGGAGTGTTGGTTGTTAATGGAAATATCCAAATTGTGTTTCCTAAAATAATATGCTGCACAAATTGTACCATTAACAGCTACAGCAACAAATTTTCTCAAGGGTACAGAAAAGTCCTGTATCAGGTTTCATTATACAAGAAATACTGCATTTATGCTCATTGCACCCTCGCCAAAAGTGTCTGTCACAGTGAATTGTCTCAAAGCCTCATCTGAACACTCAGGAATAACTATTCTACTGTATATGATGCATGTGTTTACACCAGTTTTCCTTTTGGTACAGCTTTTGACATCTTGAGAGGTCAGATCGAATGTTGTCACTTGCTTCAAAATGTGCAATATACATTAATACAATCTCCATTCCAGGTGTCATTTTCAAACTTCCCAAAAATGGGAACCTGGAAAAAAGATCTACCTCCACCCCTGAATCTTCCCTGCCTCCCAAAGTCGGCTACACAATCCGAATGCACATGGACAATGTGATGCGCACAAACCGTGTCCGAAAGCCCCTCTTCGAGAGGGACTCGCACATCTCGGCATCCAAGACACTGCGGTACAACCGTGGCTTCATATACCTGCAAGAGAACATTGAAAGGGCCATCATTGAGCTCCAGGCAGGACGTCCCGTCAAAGAGCCAGCCGTCCAGCTGCAGCCATTCCCCTATCCATGCTTCCCCAACGATGAGTGAGTACACGAAACAGACGCCCTGATAAACAAATGTTTGGGATTTACTACACACAACAGTCCTCTTCCCTTCCCCCCGGCCCCCAGGTATTTCCAAAACAATGCTTTTTTTCCTGTTCCAGTTCTCTCTCAG
This sequence comes from Carapus acus, assembly GCA_900312935.1. NCBI lineage: Eukaryota > Metazoa > Chordata > Actinopteri > Ophidiiformes > Carapidae > Carapus > Carapus acus. Next base: position 36,101 of record OMPJ01037642.1, on the reverse strand, counting down.
GAGTACAGGTGCTGTGCACCACGTACTTGTACAGCTACAGTAATAAGATCTATATTTATAAATATCAGTGGTTTTCCCTTTTCAGTGGTGCAGCTAATATCTCTGCATCCAGAGCAGTGTGTACAGCAAGAAGTCCTTCATGGGAAAACAAGATGTGAAAATTAGCCTTGGCGCCATAAGTGTGAATATTCCTTATGACAGTTCATGTGTTCAAATGGCATCCTCCCACCCCTCGTAGACAATTGCGTCTCCATGAGGTTTTTGATAATGTAACAAAGCGCCTGCGTGCATCTATTCTGATGAGAGTTCGGCATAAATGTGTGCATAGACACGCTACAACGTTTTCAATGAATCAGGCTGTGATGTTACGCCTGCGCGAGGGGTGTTTAGTAAGACGCGCCGATATCTCAGCAGCGCTGTCAAGCTGTAGCTGGCTGCCGTCAATACAAGTATAAGATACGGCAATTCTCGAGTCGCTGTCGTCATGATGTATTACTTGGCTGTATAATTCCTGATACACCAGCGGTGAAATATGGTTCTTTGATATGTAACGACCTGACTTACAATCCTCTGTCGCAGAGTCCAAATATTGTGTGATTAGTCTTAGAAATGAATGTGTGAATAGCAAGCAGCACAGGAGCAGAATGACTCAGCCATTGACTCTGTTGCCAATTCATTGCTGCTTATCCTCCTCATGCCTGTAAAAGTTAGTGATGATATTTGTCTCTGTGCCTCCTAGGTACCAGAAAGCCGTCGCTGTTGTGTTCCCTATAATGCTCATGACGGCCTGGGTGCTGTTTGTGGCAGACTTTGTGAAGAAGCTGGTACATGAGCGGGAGCTGAGGCTGCATGAGGTGAGAATGAAGACTCGACCTCTCAAATTCCCTCAGAATTGTGTGTTTAATCATGACTTAGGGGTTTTGTGTGTGGGGGGGAGGTTGTATCTACAATTGGGGGATTATGTCGGGAAAGTTTCCTCGGGATTCAGTTTTTATGTATAATAATAGGTCGACATATTATTCATGTATTCTTCATATCAGCGGATGAAGCTGCAGGTTGGGATTTTAGTTTTGATCAGCTTTCTAGTACTCTTTGAAATGTCACCACTTACTCAAAGACAGGCAGATTAAACTTGTGGCATGTAGCAATGGTGAATGCCCATCACCACAGTCACATTAAAGTTCTCATCTTTGGTTTGATTGCAGTACATGAAGATGATGGGAGTCAACCCACTCAGCCACTTCTTTGCCTGGTTCCTGGAGTGTGCCATCTACCTGCTTGTGACCATCATTGTGCTCACAGTGCTAATGAAGGAAGGACAGATCCTTCGCAAAAGTGATGGCCTCCTCCTGTTCCTGTTCTTCTGCGACTATGGTTTCAGCGTCATTGCTTTCAGCTACCTGGTCAGCTCCTTCTTCGACAAGACGTACATCGCCGGCCTCAGCGGCAGCCTCCTGTATATCCTGTGCTTCTTCCCCTACATCGTGGTGATGGCCTTGGAGCACGGGCTGACACTTGCCCAAAAGAGTGCCTTGGTGAGAAACCATGAATGACCCCTGACCTGTTAAAGTCACGTGGTACAATGCAGAGAGGATAGGCCCAGAAAGGACTTCTAACAGTTGATTGTTCTACTTCCTTGTGCTTAACTCATTTGAATAGTACCTATAAGAGGATGTCATTCAAGTTAAAGTGAAAAAAGGAAATTGCAGTACATACATTTGATATATAATTAATCAAGAGTCACATGCAAAACAGTATGTATGAATCTATGTATTTGTCAGTGATATCCTAATTTTTTCATGCTTCATTTCCTTACAGAGCTTGTTTTCCCCGACGTGCTTCAGTTATGCCAGTCAGTATATATCTCGATATGAGGCTCAGGGTGAAGGTACGATTATTCAGAGAGCAACCATGACACAACTCTGTGTGTCATTGTGAGCTTTTACTGGAAGAGTTCAGCCAAGTCTCTAAATCTCTCCTTTTCTCTCTGTATGTCAATAGGACTTCAATGGAGCAACTCATATTTATCACCCATGGCTGGAGACACAGCCTCCTTTGGTTGGCTCTGCTGGATGCTGCTCATCGACTCCATCCTCTACCTCATCATAGGTGGCTACATCCGCATGGTATTTCCAGGTAAACCATGACAGTTGATATAATGAGAATAATAGAACCGTTTCTATTTGCCTCTGTGGCCCTAGCTGGCCCTGTTTGCATGCCCTTACAAAGCCCTCGTGTAGAGCAGATTCATTTACTTTGACACCTGTCCAAGTCCCCAGGCCTATTTTTGTGGTTACTTTGGCTTCTCCCCACACGTGTTATATTACTTTGTTGGGTGTGATGCCGATGTTACCTGATTTGTCAGATGTGATTTACAGATATGGGTCCAGCTCTTTGCCTAAACAAGCTAAATTATTAATGATTCTAAGGTCTTGCACCAATTAATGATATTGTTTGAATTCAGACATTGTTCAGTTTCAGAAATCTTGTCCCTTCTACCTACCAGGAAAATATGGCCTTCCAGCTCCATGGTACTTCCCCTTCACAGCCTCATTCTGGGCAGAACTATGCTGCTGCACTCCTCTATCAAGGACCCGGGGCAGAGGCCTCCTCTTCTCCAACATCATTCGGGGAAACCAGTCCATCCTCTCTGACGACAAGGACAAAGGTAAAGGAGACGAATGGACAGGGGGTTTTGCTACTGATGGCAACAAGTAAATCTGTGGTCTATGATGTTCACTCTGAAGTGAGAGTGTGTCATTGTTCAGGGTTCCTGTCTGTGTCACTGTGTGTTGCTAGGCTTCCCCTCATTTGATTTTCTCCTCGCTTTTGAGTATGACTCCTTTCCTTTGTTGTGTGATTCAACGTTTCTGCCTGTGTCTCTCCTTTGCTCCCACAGGCAAAAACGCCCTCTCTGCTGAAGCTGAGGAGGACTGCTCAGATCTACCAGTCGGCGTTGCCCTCCACGGTCTCACCAAGATATACGGCGACAGAGTGGCCATTCAAGACCTTAATGTTTCTTTCTACGAAGGCCACGTCACCTCACTGTTGGGCCACAATGGAGCTGGGAAAACCACCACCATGTACGATATTTTACTTACCGTGTCAGGGTTTCTTTTAGAGTATTTTGATTTGTCTACCACCATGGAAGTCGCATTGATCCTCTAATGGTAGATGAGAAGTGGAGGTTTATTGAACAGACAATGTTGGTGGTGTGTAGCATGAGCATGTAGCATGTTTAATACGACACGTGTTCAACCTATATTTCAAATGAGTGTCTTTGCTGATGTTTTCACCGGGGTTATTTTTTATTTTGAAAATTGGTCGCAGGTCATTGATTGTCATCAATCAATATTCTGGAGTTATCTACTTGTCAGGAGTTCTTGTAGATTTGTTATTCAGAAGTCAAACCAGTTTTCAATACAAATTTTTGTGCGGAATAGTTGTGCAAGAAGTCTGACAGATGGCATTTCAGGCTCGAAATACCATCACCGGTTTCATTTTTGAGATGCTTTCCCTGACCTCAAAAACCTCACCCAGCTGTTTGGTGAATAAAGTTCTCTCACATTTCCTCTCCCCAGGTCCCTTTTGACCGGACTTTTTTCACCATCTTACGGCACCATTGAGGTGTACGGCAGAGACATGCAGATGAACATCGATGAAGTCCGCAGAGATCTCGGGGTCTGCATGCAGTATGACGTCCTCTTTGACCACATGACTGCAAAGGAGCATCTGCTACTGTACGGCCAGATCAAGGCCCCTCACTGGACACGTGGGCAGCTGCATGAGCAAATCCGCACGTAAGAGCCAAAGACAGAGAGCTTTGCATGAGATATTCGAAAAGGATTGGTGTTGCTGAAATGTTGCTCCAATAAATGTGAGGAACAAGGCGAGCTTATGAACAACAAACGCCTACCAGTGCTTAACAACACAGATTTATTGTATAACGGTCGTGAAAAATCTTAATGGGTAATGTTGTTGAAAGTACTTGCAGCAAAATGCCCTTCACTGCTTAAGGCAAACTAATTTGTAGTCATTGGTGTACATTCATCCTGGATTTACCACCCAAAGCGACAAGTAGTCCTTGTAATAGTTACACATGAAAACCAGCATCGATTTGAGCAGCTAAGTAAAGCAGAAAAAGTGCCAACAATGCTAACAAGAGTCAAATGCAGGTTTAACATTCAACAGAAAGACTTCTGAATATGATATCGATTTTTTGAATGTATGTTTCTAAGATAATGTCAGCAAATTACATTGGCAATCTCCTACTATTTCTTTGTAGGATCTTGGAGGAGACGGGCATGTATGCACACAGGCACAAGCCAGTGGGAACCTTATCGGGCGGGATGAGGCGCAAGCTGTCCATCTCCATCGCTTTCATTGGTGGCTCTCGCCTGGTGGTTCTGGATGAACCCACCACTGGAGTAGATCCTTGCTCGAGGCGCAGCATCTGGGACATTGTAATCCAGCACAAGCGAGGTGAACCTTTTTGTCATTGTCATACACGCGCACAAGCACACGTTTGTTCCTGTTACCTTTCAAACAATCCCCCACCAACGCCACAATATTATCAACCGCATTAGCAAGTATTTTCATGCAACTGCTGCAAATAATATTTGTTAAGATAAAAAGAAACAAATCAATTTGTTATGAACAAGTTTTTGTAGTTATTTGGATGACACACAAGAAATCGATGTCTGCCAAAGCCCGTTCCCCATGCTCAGCCTGGCACATTATTGCACAGATTCTACAATTCAAGCCTTTGTTCCGCTGCAGTCCTACAGGGAAATATTTCACTTCTTGCTCAAGCTTATCACTTGCAGCCGCACACACCTTCATCCGAGTGTTTCCGAGGAGGGAAATCAGGGGAGGAGCAGGAACACCGTGATCCTGGAGCCAAGCCAGTGGGGCTGCTCCATTTATCACGCACCTGGCTTTAAATTTAGCATATTATTAACCAGAAATAGAGACAGAAATACATTTTCATCAGCTAGCCACTGCAGCAGTCGCAGTGGAGAGACACTGCAGCAAAAGAAGTTTTTCACTCTTGTTTGTGCTTGTCGGTTAAATGTATGGTAGGGCATTGGATCTTCAGTGGAAAGCTCAAATTGAGGTCCAAAATAAGATACTTTGTATTCTATTCGCTCACACTCAATGGCATTGCAATACCCCCAGGTTGCATAGAGAGATCTTAAATTCAACTACTCTTTGAAGGGAATCACACTCCCCTGACCACTGAGAGCAGTTGATGCAGGCTATTTCTCAGTTGTTGTTTTAGTCTTAAATATGCTCAAAGGAAATTTGGTCTACACAGTTAAACAAATCTAGGCTTAAACTGGAGTGGAAGATGTGAGTGTTATAGAGGCTTTTCTTGCTCCTTTTAGAGGCCACACATACTCAAGCATTTGGGGAATCTGAGCTGAGGTGTTAAATTTCAGATGTATGCTTTGAACACATATGCATTTTTGTGTGTACTGTCAGGCCGCACCATAATCATGTCCACCCATCACCTGGACGAAGCGGAGGTGCTCAGTGATCGCATTGCTTTCTTGGAGAGAGGAGGATTAAACTGCTGCGGATCCCCATTCTTCTTGAAAGACAAGCTGGGCCAGGGTTACAAACTCACACTCACCAAGAAGGTACAACCTCATCCTAACCTCAAAAACATTCTAGCCGGTCTGACTAGGTTTACACTGGAGGGCTCTTAGTCCGCTGTAAATTAGATGTATCAGGATAACGTGCAGAATACAAATAACTCTGATATCTCTTTTTTTTGGCAGGCAAAGTTAAATTAATGACATATACTTGACATGTTGTGTAACTGACTTCTTTTCACACTGCAAATCAGATTTGCAATCTGACACATGGTCAATTTAACAGCATACAGTCTGATACAAGCCAAGTATTCAGATTTCTAATGTAGATCTTAAAGAAAATGTCCAGTCCCTGTTATTGACTGTTTTGCTATTGTCATCTTTGTATCGACAAGTTGATGGAAAACCATGGTCGAGTAAAAAGAAATAATTCAGCAAAAGAGCAAAAGAAAACTACTGCTAGAATAGAGCAAAAAAAAACAATCATCCTAGAGGAAAGAAGGTTATTTATCTGTTGCAGTGTTGCACAAAGTCTCTTAAGGCCTCACCAGGCCATGGTTCCTGATCAGCCTAAGCTTACCAAGAAGACAAAGCAGAAATTGGAGAAACAGCCAAACAATGAAATATAGATGTGCTGATCAAGGTCCTCACAAAGTAACATGGTTGTAGCCATGTGTCCGTGGTAGATTGTTGGATCCCAGTGCCCCTGGTAACAGTTTATTGTATGTGCCCATTGAATGTTATCGGACACAACCATAATCTTAGCAGACAGGAAATAACAACTTCTTCCTTATCTGACTAAGGCGATAGAGACAAAATGGCACCACATAGATAACCTATATTTCAATGTAGCAGACTGCAGCGCTCCGGCCAGTCCATTTATGGATAGGTTTCAAATGTTATCTCGCTCACATTGACAAAAAAGTGTTGCAAACAATATGGATTCCAACCAAGTGATTTATATCAGATATTAAGAATACTGTTCGCTGACTGGATAAGTATCACCTATGAATACTGTCTGGACCACTTGAAATAGCCCATCACCATTGACAGCACAAATTTAATCACAAAATAATTGCTCAGTTGCCTGGCCCTCAACGTGCTTGGTCATATTTTTGCAATTTCAGTATTGCTCAAAGTTCTCCCGTTATTAGACAAGATGTTGCTGCTGCTTTGCTCCATACTGGAGACACACAAAGTAGATGCTTTTAAAGTGTCTAACTTTCTTGGCTGTTCTCCCACCTCAGATTCAGAGCCTAGACGCGGCGGAGCAGTTTGATGCTGCTGAAGTGAAGGAATTCATCCAAGCTCACATACCAGAGGCGCACCTGAAGGAGGCCCAGGGCAGTGACCTGGTCTACTCGCTGCCCCCCTTCTCCTCGTCAAACGCATCCTCATACCGCTCTCTCCTCACTGCCCTGGACACCAACCTGGACTCTCTGCAGTTGGGCTGCTATGGAATATCTGACACCACCTTGGAGGAGGTACTGTATCTGTGAAATGAACTCCTGTTGTATTTATTCAATAGTCCCAATATTTGTCTGCAGGTAAATAATTACACTTTGTATTTGCAGGTGTTCCTTCATCTGACGCAGGGAACAGGTTTGGAGAGTGACGTAGGCTCACTGTCTATATCAGAGACTGTTTGTAGTTCTGGATCCATGGAGAGCCTCCCTGAAGATCTCTGTGGCAGCACCTCCAGCTTAGGGGACAAAATCAGTGAGTGCTTGAATTAACCAATTGGCAATTAGAAACTCCACCCTCAAGCCGAAGGCATTGTTGTGCATGACTAGGCCAACTCATCTCTATATAGAGAAAAACTACGTCCTTAATGGTGGGATTTGAACCCAAGGATGCTGGGTATCATTTTTGATCAAATGATTTATCAATGTATTCGTCAAAAAACAATATGTAGTGACCAGTGAAACTCCTTCATCTTGAATCTACAGTATATGTACCTCATGTAATTCCCTTGTGATTTCCCCGCCATACGTTCGGCATTGATCAAAATCCATCCCTGTGTCCACCCCTTTCTCTCTATTTATCCAGCTCTCACAAGTTCCTCAACGCTGACCGGCCTTGCACTGCTCTGGCAACAGATCACAGCACTGATGATCAAGAGGTTCCACCACACCCGGAGGAACTGGAAGGGCATGCTGTCACAGATCTTGCTGCCGGTCCTGTTTGTTATGCTTTCTATGTTAATGGGATCCATCAGGCAGGAGGTGCAGCACTACCCCGAGTTAGAGCTTAGTCCAGCGCTCTACAGCATTGGTCAAAGCTACTCATTCTTCAGGTATGAGCCCACAGTGCAAGAAGAGACTAATCTGCCCTTGAGTGAATGAGTTCAAACTAATTATGTCCGTACTTTTTCTAATCCAAAGGGATTAACAATGATTTCTTCCCTCGGCAAACCCTAATCTGCTGTATTGTACACAAAGAAGTAGTTTTAGGTCTTAGAAATATAATATTTTGTGCATAGTGTGTTGAAGCACTGTAGCTTGAGGGGAAATGCAGAGAATCCAAGCGCAAAAATGAGTTTAGTGAATAGATGCGGGACACGAGATCAAAGTGAGTCAGATTAAGAGTGTCAGGAGGGTGAGATGATCTTGGTGTGATCTTCAGGCTCTATTCTTTGATCACACAGCTACGTATATATGCGGCGCAGAGCTGATGAGGTGCTGGTCTGTCTTCAGCTTTTTGTCTGCTACCTGGCGTTCCCTTCATCATGAGCTGAATTGAACTAAAACTCAAAAATTGGATTTGTGTAAGAGTGGAGAATGTTTATTTATTTATTTGTGCACTTGAACATAGGAGCAACCATTGTTAGACGTCCTGACTCTCGATTCATCTTTACAGTTTCTCACAATGATATGGTTCAGTTTAAATTCCTAATTGGTGCCCTGTGACCATCCTGACTATCTTTATTGGTGGAAGGCTCAGAGGAAACACTCTCAGTCAGAGATAAAAGGCTCACCTCAAATTCTCTTCCTGTCTCAGTTCCAAAACAACAAAAGTAATTTTGTAAGATGGAAGTTTAGTGATTGACAGGCCACTTTAAGCAAGCTAGAGCAACAAACTGCAGTCTAAATCAAAAGCAGTCACACTGCAGATTTACCGTCTTCCAAACTTCTGCCAATCCATAGCTGCCTAGCTGTCCACCTGCTTAACTAGCCTAATTAATCAAACGTCACACACAACCTGCTTGTTGACTTACCCACAACCACTCACTGACCCTCTGACTGACTGACCTTTCTGCCTGAGGTAAAACAGTGTACAACTTAACAGCCTCTATTTTGAATTGAGGTCTACTTTACCACTGAATTCCCTGGTTCCACAAAGTTTTGTTTTGCCTCCACAGTAACCAGAATCCAAACTCCAGCCTGCTAATGGACACCATGATGTCATTCCCAGGGGTCGATAACACTTGTCTCGACAATCCTGACAGCCCGTATGTAAATCCAGCCAGAAATGCTGGCTGTTTTGTTTTTTTGTTATTCTTTCTAAACTGTATCATTTCATACTATGCGTTTCTCTCACTGCCATCCATTCAAATCCTCTTCTCCATTTTCCATTTTCCTGTTTTCTCTTCCACCCCTCTCAATGTTCCTGACATTCTGAACAACATATGTGGTTACAGGCCTGAAGCAGGCATCTGCTTTGTGTGCATCATCAGTATTCCGCAAACGCCCATGTTTAAAGGGAAGAGTTTCCCTTTGGTGGCACTTGAATCAATGTTGGCACTCATGAGCCATACCTGAAAGGCCCTTTAAAAGCTCCTTGCCAGAGAGGGGAGAGAGCAGGAGGAGGACAGTGGCACAGAAATAGTCTCATGTTGTGCTCGCATTGCTCCTTGAACAGTCAGTGCATGAGCACTGAGGTCTGCTGAGCCTCTCTTAGTGTAACAGTGTATCACACAACATGTCTGCGTACGCCCACATTCAGAAATTTTTTGTTGGCTTGACATTGTAAATGTAACCGCTACATACTGTACAACTGGCTCATGTCAACATTTCACCTTTTTCACTGGCAAAACTGAGATTTTTTTTCTCACATAGACTCAGTGGCTAAGTTGTTGAATGTCGCTCAGTAAGGGAAAAAAAATTGTGATTTAATGAAAATAAGTTAAGAAATAAACCCACACGCAACAAAATCGCACAACAGCTTCACAGAGCTTTGGCTTTTAAGAGAGGGCCAAAAACTATTTTTCACTTGTCACATTGCAACATTTGGCAGGATCCGAGGATTTGAACAGTTGAGCAATGGCCCACACAAAATGCAAATTTCATACATCAGTTTGAAAAAGCTTTGAATTTTCTGTGTAAACATTCCCAGAAAAACATTTTGTCCCAAGTGCAAGAAAATGACACAAGTAGAAACTTTGAATAACAATCAGTGAGGGCTAATCGTTCTTTCCATCACTTGCCTTTTTCGCTGGCTGGGTCTCAGGATAGTACATCAGCATTGCATTGACCTGTGGACTTCTCTCATTTCAATGAAACACTGTTTTGACTCTGTGAATATCTCCTGTTTAAGTGATTGCACTCGTACCACACGCTGGATGTCAAGAGGGTACCAACCCACCAACTACAGCAGGTGCAGATGCACAAATCAAGAACAGGTAAGTCTACGTACACGTACATCACTGTGGAGGGTTGCAGTTCTCTCATATATTTTAGGTAGAGAATGCATGCTGATGCCTTGACCTTCTACAGATGTGTCCCACCAACAACAAGATCCCTCCACACAAGAAGATCCCCTCCTCTCAAATTGTCTATAACCTGACTGGCATCAGTATGGACAACTACCTAGCAGCCACAGCCAACGACTTTATCAGAAACAGGTAAATTGTAGAGTATGTTTCTGGTGAAAAGAGGAGCAGTAAGAATTCCCAATCTGCAGATATGCCAGGTACCATTTATTTGTGTCAATTACACTCACCTGCGAACAGGCAGTGCTTCAAAACACAATCGGTCCATTTACTGGAGCCTGCAAAATGTCAGTAATCACAGTTTGCTCACTCCCAATAAGCACCGTCTAATAATGAATACAGGCTCTGCTCTCAAACTCTGCCACATCGCTAATTTCTTGATTGTGATCAGGCTCCCGGGATAATCAATTTCTGTTGAGAGTTCATCAAAATCAGCGGTTACCTATTAATAATGAATAAAATGTATTTTTCAGGTACGGTGGCTTTGTATTTGGACTGCCACTACCGCTGAGCTTGCGAACGGACATCAAGACACCACCCAAAAACCGAACCCTGACCAAGGTAATTCCCTCGCGCTTGTACATCTGTTGCCTAGGAGACAGCCCGAGTGAGTTTCGAATCTGCTGTATTGACGAATACCCACAGTTACGGCGCAGCATTTGCACTCTATGTGTATCATCTATCAGCAAGCGCTGCGTCGACACCATCAGTGTCATCGCTAACATTCTTTACGGCGGCCATTGTACCACTGCTTTAGTCTGCAACTGCCGCCAAATGATTGCATCCACATTGATTGCATCTTTAAGGACCTCCCTTTAAAAAGTCTTGAGGTCGTAAACACAAGTGTTTGTGTTTTCTCAAATGTAGGTTTACTACAACCCCGAAGGCCACCACACCATGCCGGCATACTTAAACACCCTGAATAACTTAATCCTCCGCGCCAACCTACCAGCTGACAAAGATCCACGGAAATATGGTGAGTTTCCAGTCCAATGTTTGCATAACAACTGTGCGGGGAATCTTCTGCCACCTACTCAACAATGGCAAGACACCAAACCAGACTATGACCAGTTAGCTAAACACGTGCCAGACACAAAAGGCAAAACGCACCACAATTGCCTCAGAAGTTAGATCATATTTAGATGATTAAGTACCTACCCACCTGTTTTTGTTTTTACTGGATTGATAACATTATCACTCCACTTTATTTCACCTCTTAAATTCTATCACAGTCTAATAACCAGTTATTACACTTGGCATAAAACATTGTGATGATTTTGTCTTATATCTCCTGTTGTGCAACACATCATTCCAGCATTTTGGCTTGGAGCTCATTTGTGATTGGAACATATGTTGTGAACATGTTCACCTAACAAAATATGAATATGCCCAATACAACACGGAGGTTTCAAACGTATGTCAGGTTAGGTAATGAATACCAAAAGGATTCAACAACATAAAAAGCAACAGTCGTGATTCACTTCAGTCACTTCCCTGTTTAAACGCCAGGGGGAGCTCTGCGTCCTCAGTTACTGCGGACTACACGCTGTGAATACAGATGGGCATCGCTTACTGGTAACCACACTATGGGATCAAGGCAGGCTCACATTTTCCATTTCCACAGCACACACAGGCACATGCACGCACACACACACAAAACACACACACACTCAGGCACACTCATAAAAGCACACATATGCACAGGTGCAGGTTTAGCCACACAATTTATTCGCCCCTGCCCAATAAAAGTGCTTGGCGGTCGAGTGGAATCGTTTATATGTTACTTGTAAACCCACACGAAGGGGGTGGGCGGCAGCAGGAAATGGGAGTCGGAGTAGTGGGGTTGGGAGGTGGTTCCGGAAGATTGCTCTTCACAGCGGTGGTTTATCTGTGGCAGGTGAAGCTGTAAACCCCACAATGTGGACTACATCATTTCTCTGTCTCTGGTTTGTGGCAGAGATCGCACACGTTCTAGCCGACTCTGATAACCCATTTCTGCAACAACATTGCCAAGACCGCTTAGTCTCCTGCTGAGAGTGGCGAGGTCGTCTTTTACAAACAGCCACTTTACTACCTCAGTGCTCTCGGGCACTGTTGATGAGCACTCAGCTGGTGCTTGAGCTGAGCTCTGTGTAAAGGAGCTACATGCAGGAATGAGTCCTATTTTGTGTGCTTTGCTGTTCCCGTAAGTTATGCAATTGTGAGGACCCAGAAAAAAGGAGATAAGGCAACAAACTTTTCCCATGTGTCGCTCACTCTTGCTAGTACAAAGCTGTATTACCATCTGTTAACGAGCTCATATTAGTCCTCGCTCTCTGTTGCAGGAATTTCAGTTTCCAGTCATCCTTACTTTGGCCGTGTGGATGAGGAAGATGCAATGTAAGTGTGCCTGTTTTTGGGTCCCAAGCTTCATTATGCACGTATCCCTGCAATGCTTCCCAACCAGGACAAAATGTGCAAAAGTCAGGCAGGTCTGCAGTAATTATCCTCGTTTAATTTTTTAAAAAGTTTCCTAGCTCGTATGCAGCTCTCAATATAGAAGGAGTTTAGCTTGAGGCGTGAATTGAGCCCTTCTCACCCCAAGTCGTTTTAGAAGTACCAGACACATAATCCTCACGTTACCCCATGGAGATAATTCAAAGTATTTTTGCCACGCTGATAGCCCGTATTCTGAATCGCTCCTCGTCCCCACACCTGGGCTTCCCAGCCATTATGTCTCTCTGAGTTTGCTTCGGGCTCCAGCGCACCCCCGAAAGCGTGAGATGAAATTAGGAAAGAACAGGCCAGTGCAGAGTGGTCACAAGGCTGCGTCGGAGGGAGAAGCTGGCTGTGACTCTAACGATGAAAAAAGGACGCAGGGATTCAGACAGAGACAATTTGTTCATCCTCGCTGCAAAAGATGAAGACAAACAACCGTGGCAGTGAACACGTCTTTGAAGACTGCGTGCCGTGTGGTCATTATGAACTGTCAACGTTTCCCAGTCTGACGCTGAGCCATTACTGTGCCCAATTTCAACACAGTGATTCTGTCGGAGGGAGGGGCAGAGCGCAGGCACTCGTGAGATTTGGAACTAATTACAGCCCAATGCAAACCCCACGCAAACAAGGCGCCAGCACTGTAATCATGGCTTAAATATCCATTTCTATATATAGAAGTGAGTGAAATTAGAGAGAGTGTTGCTGAAGAACTCTTCCTCGGAGCCCCAGTGCCCATGTGATGATTTTTCTTTCAAGATGTCACCACTGTCACATTCCAGCAGAGGGCTGATTGTGCGACAGGTGTGTCCGTAAGGACTGGCTAGCAAAGATACGCTGCCTATTGTTTAGTGTGAAGCCAGCTGGCTGCTGAACAGCAGCTCCTCACAACAGAATTAAATTATTTTAGTAGGTCACCATTTGAAGATAGACCACACACATCTCTGTTTATATCTTTATCACAAATTGCCCCATTCAAACAGACCATTAATGTGATTCTTGCTTGTGTCTGCAGCTTCCTAGCGCTACAGGCTCCTTAAATATGAGAAAACTTATCAAAGGAACAAAGCACAACTGCTTGCACACCATGAATATTAATGATCCAAAGCGCAAACGGAGCCGACGCCGATAATTCACTTCTTAAGTATGCTTAAAACGACCCCACTTATTTTCTGTCTGTGCGATCGTCTTTGTTTCCCCACAGCATCCAGGGGATCCTGCAGATATTAATAGCGCTGTGTGTACTCACCGGTTACGCCATCACCACCGCCAGCTTTGCCATCTACGAAGTCCACGAGCACCACACCAGCTCCAAGCAGCTCCAGCACATTGCCGGCATCAGCGAGCCTTTATACTGGAGTTTTAATTTCTTTTATGATATGGTAAACTCATTTTCTGCTCAGTTTCCATTAAACACATACTACATTCACTGTAAATACTGCACAGACTTTATTCTATCCTTCAGGCATTGACCTATATTAAAATTGAGGTTAATATTTCAGTCTCAGATAAAAATTCTCTTTTTTTATCTCCCCCACAGCTGGTCTACACCATTCCCGTGAGTCTGACTGTGCTTGTGATGGCAGCGTTTGGGCTCCCGGCATTCACCGAAAGACAAAACTTGGCTGCTGCCACTCTGCTTCTGGTGCTCTATGGGTCAGTAATTTGCTCTTGCCGTCAGTGTTGCTCCATTATAAAGCTTAATAAGCCTCATTAAGCAACTGAAATGTTTTCCAACTGCATTATGGATGTGACACTGTGACACGGTGGCTGTGCTCACTTTGCATTTAATGGGACACTGACGTGGAGTGTTTTGGTCACGTGGCTCGAGCGATTCCACAAAAAGTGAACGTTGAGGCTTTATGTCATTAGCAAACATAATTTCACATGAGTTGTGTGTTTTGGATTTACTCCAGTCTTGCCTTTTCTGATTCTATGATGCACAAGCGCTCCAGAATTCTGTGCTATTTTGCCAGGTGTGTATGACCACACAGCTCAGGGACTCCTTCATTTATTTTGAAATGGCAGATGGTCACAGAAGTGAAACACTTCTGGAAAATCAGACCCATATGCTCAGGTGATGTAGTATCTTTAGCGACAAGGTTAGAAAATAGATTCTGATTGGTAATTTTCTTGTTGTTTATTAGATTTAGGCTGTGACGCTCTTGTAAGTGTAACCACCACCCCCTGCACACCAACCACACACTGCGGTACCAACACCGAGAAACACAGCCGCGATTTTACATCGCTTCTCCCCCGTTGTAGCCAAAGTTCAGGCCCCTGCGTGCGGTGGCGGGCCCCCGCCCTCATCCCCAGATAGGAGGAGGCCAAGTCAGCACTCTGCTCCTCATTTATCAGACAGGTGTCTGCTTCTCTAGCAATGAATAATCACACAGCTCCATCTGCCTGCGCGTACACCTGGGTTTTGCTCCGCAGTCCTCTCGGTTCTGTTCGGCGTCACAGCTTGGCACCCGCAGTCTGCGCACCAAGCACCTTTTTAGGCAGCTTGACGCTTTGTCTCTGTCTCTGCCCGTCTCTGTCTGATTTCCTCCTTTCCATCCTCCCTCGCTAACCCCCCCTAGTCTCTCCCTTTCTGTCTCGCTGACCTGGACACCCCAATCAAATGAACAAGCAGATTACGTGAGAGAAAATAGAGAAGAAGATCAAAAAGAGAGAGGCTGCGCCGCCACTAGGGAATAGAAGACCAAGTAATTTATCTTGCTCTCCACTGGCGTCATGACTGAATGTTTACC
Organism: Carapus acus; assembly: GCA_900312935.1. Classification (NCBI taxonomy): domain Eukaryota; kingdom Metazoa; phylum Chordata; class Actinopteri; order Ophidiiformes; family Carapidae; genus Carapus; species Carapus acus. The sequence goes on along the minus strand of OMPJ01037642.1, from coordinate 20,565 downwards.
CTGCTGGTGGTGTGGTATATCTCCTCTTTCCCTCCTTAATGTCCTTTAGTTCCCGCTTCCATCAGCCGCACAGCCGCCCAGCTCAGCCAGTTGAGGGACATACAAAGCTCAGTCACTTAAAAATGGTGGGATGTGTCAGCGAAGGAGTGCAGCTCAATTAACGTCATAAATCTTTCACCTCCTATCTCAGAGGGATGAACTTTCCAGAACAGTTAGAGGACTGCTATCATTTCGAAAGCAGACATTGCTGGTTCGATGGCAGGTTCCTCCTCAAAACGGGCCAATGTTGCAAGAACAAAACGCTGAGTTGATAGTGGAAGACGTTGATGTCCAGGAGGTTGAATGCCGTTGTGGTTCCTCATCAGGTTTGCCACATTCCCCTGGATGTACCTCTTGGCCGGAGCATTCCGTGATCCGGAGGCAGCCTTCATCATCTATGTGTGCATCAACCTTTTCATCAGCCTCAACACCATCTTGTCCACGTCCATCCTTTACTTCATGATGGACAACTCAGAGACACAATTTGAGGTAAACATTCTTCAGTTCAAATAATCGAATAATCAAAATATCAGCAGCCATTCCCTGTTGTCATTTTTTGCAAGGAATCCTCAAATGTTTGATGACAACAACGTACGATTACCATTCAGGTGACCTTTGGTTGACCTCATGTCTCTTTATTGTCTCATATCCTCATCCCCTTCTATCCTGCAGAACATCGAAGACATCTTCAACAAGATGTGCCAGGCCTTCCTGATATTCCCCCAGTTCAGCTTTGGTCACGGCCTGATGGAGTTAGCCAGGAAGAACATCAAGTACCAGCTCCTCATCGAGTATGGCATCGACATCTACAAGTCTCCGTTCTCCTTCGACACCTTTGGCTGGATCTTCCTCTCCTCCTTCATCCACGGCACCGTCTTCTTCTCCCTCCGCCTATTGCTCAACAAGTCACTCATTCGCAAAGTCAGGTGAGAGGATAGCAGAGCCGAGCCAGAGACGGGGCGACGGGCTGTCAGTCCATCCAATTTCCAGCAGTGAGGAAGAATATTCCTGTATTCGTAACTGTCATATCAATTCTCTGCGCAGGCACACGATTTTGGGCAGGAAGACGGTGCCCCGCAACGCTATGCCGGACGAGGACGAGGACGTGTCCGCTGAGCGCCAGAGGGTGTCCAGCGGCGCGGCCAGCTCGGACATCCTGCAGGTCAACGAGCTCACCAAGATCTACCAGCACCTCAGCAAGAAGGTCACCGCCGTCAAGAGGCTCTCCGTCGGCATCCCAGCAGGAGAGGTAGGCCAGCCTGTCCACCCATGTCAGACCAGGGGTGGGCGGGTCTGAGTCACACTGCTACAATTGGGATAAACTATCTCTCTCTCTCTCTTTCTTTCTTTCTTTGTTTGTTTGTTTCTTTCTTTCTTTCTTTGTGACAGTGCTTCGGCCTCCTGGGTGTGAACGGAGCTGGAAAAACGACCACCTTCAAGATGTTGACCGGAGACATCAGTCCCACCGATGGCACCGCACAGATCAGGGACCATGACGGGTGAGCCGCACATCGCTTCATTTTTATTATCATAATAATTATGCTAATATGTTATTCATAATTCACGATAATAAGCCTCAGAGGGTTCCTCAGAAACTGGTGAAATGAAACTGAAATCCTCCAGTATTATGTGGTTTGTTGGGTTTGAAATCACTCCTTTCACGCCTTTATCATTTCAAATAAAGTGCTTCATGGGATGATTGTTAGAATTTTACAACAGGAGTGCCAGAGATGAGTTTGTGTGGCTGTGACTGACAGCTTGTTGACAAATTTGCGATTCCTCCATTTTCAGCTCACGCTTGTGCCTACATAAGCTCAATCAGTACCTGTAACTTTCCCTTTGTCACACCCCAAAAAATCCTGTCATGTCAGTGTAATGGCCAAATCAGCGTAGAAAGACGCCAATTCTCTTCCTAATCTCCCTCACTCACAAAATACACACACACAAAAAAAAAGAAAGAAAAAGTCAGCACAAGCATTTCCTACTTTTCCAATTCAGGTAATCACAAGCTTGAGCTAGATTTGCAATTTTTGAGCTGTGAGGCCGCATATGGGTTATCTCCAGCGCTGCAGCTTTGGATGGAAGACAGCACACAGATATCCATCACCTGCATACACACACACACACACACACACACACGCGCGCATGTGGCTGATTCAAACTGAGGACTATTTGTCTCGCAAATCCCCCCCAGGCGGATTACAGACATCATGGAGTGCCGCAAGAAGGGCATCAACATCGGCTACTGTCCTCAGGTGGACGCGCTGGACAACCTGCTGACGGGAGAGGAACATCTGTACTTCTACGCCCGCATCCAAGGCATCGCGAAGAACAAGATAGACGGGGTGAGACTCGGGCGAATGCCGCGTCCTTGATGCCGGGTCTGATGTGAATTCAAAGGTGCGCCTCGGTGTAGAGATGAGTAAGTGTTGACGCCAGCGCGCATACAGAGAGAATCGCGGCTGTGAGGGGCCCGTGTGATGTGTTTTGAAAGCAGCGCCATCAGGGCCGCACCGTCATCTGGCGCAACCCGCGGATGAGGATTTTCGTCGGTGCCGTTTGTCTGAAAGGAGGCACATTTGGATTCAAAGCATTCTCTGATGATGAGAGGATCTCATCTGAAACGCCATTTTTTCCTCCCCTCTCCCCGTTTATCGCACCCAAAGCAAATCAATCTTGTTTCTGTGGTGATTACGGAGCGTGTGCGGAATAATTAACACGCGCCGTTTCCGACGCCGTCTTTGACGTGACGGCTCGGAGAACATGGCGGCAACCCAGGAGTGTGTGCAGCCGCGCGTCTCGTCTCAGACGCGCGTCTGCCCAGGAAAGACAGAGCAGACATGCCCTTTTGTGTCCAACTGTCTTTTTCTCCTCCTTTCCAGCTCCCTCACGCAAAAGCGTGACTAAGTGCAGTTGCCCCGGAAACGAGGCTCTGTCCGTCTTTCTCTTTCTGTCTGATGAACTTGCTCCTTTCACTCTCAGAATTATCAACACATATTTGTCAACATTGACGCGCACCCTTACGTGTACGCACAAATGGATTTCTGCCTCTTTTGACTGCTGCGGCTGGAGTTTCAGCTCCTCTCTTCTCACCAGGCTTTTGACAATAATGGCGGTATTGGCTGCAGGTCTATTGGCAGCAGGCTAATTCACGAAGCGAAGAGATTATATATAGAACTCTTCACACGTGGTCTCCTGCTGACAGCCACGTCGCCGAAGATGATAAAACAAGCCGTTAATGGGGCCATTTCGCGTTGACGTGGTTTTGTTGTGTTTAATGAGCCGCTACATCAAAGGTGAGCAGAAAAGGGGCCTTTCTTGGCAAAACATGAGATAGTAACACGTGTATGCTGGCAGAGATTTATATCATCGCCGCTCTATTTCAGTCAATCAAGCCAGGGCCCAACAGCAAAGGCAAAGACGACGTGAAGCGGTTGCACCTCAGGTCGGCCCATTGATCTGGTCCACGAACTGGCCGGTGGAGGGAGGCAGTAACGGATTACCGCTGGGAAATCAGGATATTCGGGAGGCAACCGGTAGTCTCAGCACACCATTCCATGTGATTAATAGGCAGAGGTATAGCTGGGAGACGAGCTGCTTGGCGTGCAGATTCTGAATAGAAGAAAGTGGTCCCCGTGCAAACGCAATTAAATATGCAACGGCGAGGGAAAGATGGACGCCTCGGTTATTACCGCAGCAGCTGTTGTTGTCTCTGTAATCTACACTCACAGTACAAATTAAGAGAAGTAGATGGTAAGATGTGAGAGCCAAGCAGCCAATAAGGAGAAAGGCCAACCTTTGCCCTCTGAAAAGGTTAATTTATCCATCCTCCCCCCGCCCCCCTGCTGTGAGCAGGGCCCTGATTGCTAGGTAGGATGTTGCTTTGTACTACAGCTCTTGAGCTGGAAGAAAGCCCTGATGGATGATAGGCGGTGGAAAATTGACTTCCCGCAAAGGTTCAGTGATGTTTAGATGTTCTGGTTGATGTCACCGAGGGCGGTTTGTCTTCATCTTTGCGTGCGTGGAGCTAGGAAATAGCAGCATGGGCCTGAGAAATGGTCTCATATTTCTCTGTTGTTGAACAGCTGCGCTGGGGGACCATCACACCTGCCCGCTCCCTGTAGGGGACCACTCCATCGTTACAGGTCCACTACTTTGTCCCAGAGTTTGTGACGGTCCTGCGTGTTGCAGGGCCTTTCAGGTCCTCTTGTTTTGAGCGGCTCTGTGTGCCACGACTTTGTATGCAGGGCTCGTCTCCCCTGTCTGCGTCGCTTGTTTGTCGGCAGGATTGTTCAGAGCTGGTCGAGCCAATTTCGATTAAATTTGGTCCTGCCCGGTGGCCATTGGACTTTGGTGTTGACCCGGAGGGGGTCCAGGAATTTCAAGATGAGGTTTCTCAGCTCCCCGTCGCCAGCCTTTGTTTTTAACAATCAAACGCCAGCATCTGATGCGAGGGGCATTGGCTCAGGTTTGTTTTGAGCCATGGTATGATGGATCGGAGGTTTGAAATGTGCGTCTCCTCTGCCTTCTCTCTCTGTCCCCTGTGTAATCCCTGTTACGTCCTTGGTTGTAGTTGGTGAACTACCTACTCAGGCGGCTGGAGCTCAACTACCACAGGCAGAAGATCGCCGAGGCCTACAGCTGCGGCACCCGAAGGAAGCTCTCCACCGCCGTGGCTCTAATTGGACACCCACAGATTCTGCTGCTGGTGAGGACAACAGCCTGCTGCTGAAAACATCTCTGATCTCCTCATGCGCTCCTGGACCTCCATTTCGCCATTTAGTCTCTCCCTCTCTCTCCCTCCTTCCTTCGTCTTCTCCACATCGCTCTGTTTCGCTCATTTGCTATGCCCCTGTGGGTTACTCTGCCTCTCCCAAACCTTTTTTTTCCCCAGTCTCTTTGTCCTCGTTTATTCCCCGTCCTCAGGTGCTTTGACTCAGTTTGCCTCCCTTCTTATTCAGCCATTACGTCTCCTCATTCGCCCCGTCCCGATTCTGTCCCTCTGCGCACCCGACGTCGAGACTCTCCCTCTCTTCCCTCGTTTTCTCCCTCGTCCTCCTCCTCCCCATCGCGCCATCTCCCCCCTGCAGTGACCTTGTGCTCAATTCTCCTCCATGTTCTCCCCACAGGACGAGCCTAGCTCCGGCATGGATCCCCGCACCAAGCGTCACCTCTGGAAGATCATCTCAGATGAGGTGAAAGGGAAATGCGCCGTTGTTCTGACGTCTCACAGGTCAGTAGCTCAAACCAAGTCGCACTTACCGCACACGCACTCACTCACTCACCGACTCACCCATCAGTGACGCAATCATCATCGTCGCAACATGACACATTTACACAATATGTCCCTCTGAATAGTTATTTCCATATGCCAGCGGGTGTCGATAATGATGGTTTGCCGACACTTGCGGTCTGACCTTTGGTTCCGTCTCCTTCTTTGTCTTTGTGTGGCAGCATGGAGGAGTGCGAGGCGCTGTGCAGCCGCCTGGCCATCATGGTGAGGGGTCAGTTCTGCTGCCTGGGCTCCCTGCAGCACATTAAGAACAGGTCAGCGTCCTCTTTTAATCCTCACAGCCAGAGCCTCCGAGACCCCCCATGGCGTCCATACCATACCGAGGCGAACCGCGCTTCGCCGCAAGCGATGACGTTTTGTTTTCTTCGCAAAAACACCTTTGTTTAGGTTCGGCAGCGGCTTCACGGTGAAGATGTACCTGGCTCAGACGGCCTGTGACGCCGAGGCTATCACCGCCTTCATGCAGCACCACTTCCCCACCACTTATCTCAAGGTGAGCACTGCCGGAGAGCCAAGGTCGGCCGCACGCAGGGGGAGCAGGGAATGCAGAATTGAACGCTACGACTTATAGAGTGAACCTGAGCCCACGCAAGCAGCACTGAACCTATCTATGCTTGGATGTTAGCGGGCGCAATACCAAATGAGCTAGCAGGGGAAATGGCCGGGCAGTGCTGAGTTTTATACCTTTTTGCTGCAGGGCAAAATGTGATGCTCATCCTGTGAGAACAAGAAAAAGCAATTAAAACTGCTCATGGCTAAATGATGCTGTGCACTCAGCTCAGCACTGCCAGTGAGAGACAGTCTGATAACAAACAAGTACTGAAAGCTTTGTAGGAAAGAAGTAAAGTGTGTAAAATTCACGTCTTGGACCTTGTTCTCCACCCAACAGGACCAACACTCCACCATGCTGGAGTACCACATACCTGTGGCTCCAGGCGGAGTGGCCGACATCTTCAACCAGCTGGAGTCCAACAAGTCTGCTCTGCGAATCAAACACTTCTCCGTTAGCCAGACCACGCTGGATGAGGTGAGTGTGTGCGCGCATGTGCGGTGTGCGTGAGTGTGTCGGGGGCCGAGTTAGAGATATTAGCGCCAGGCCAGATGGTGAACGGGAGCTTGGGATGGACGAGAGGGACGGAGGGGTTGCTTGAAGCAGAGCTCAGATGATATGCGGAAGTTTAAATGAGCGCTCAGGCCATCAGAGGATGTGCGTGAGAGGAAAAGTGAAATATGAGTTATAGCGGAAATGTGTGAATTCAGGTCTCATTCAGCCTCCCCCCTGAAATTACGACTCAATTTTCCACAGGTATTCATCAACTTCGCCATGGGGAGGATCGGCATGGAAGGCAGCCCGTACAGCAAAAAGGACGACCGAGACAGCTGTGCCTAGGCTGCAAAATACATACCTTTACTTCATCTTTTTCCTGAAATTTCACCTGAGCTGCTAACACATAATTTTTGCACATTGAACACTCACAGACGTGCAAATCTCTGAACTCAATACAATGAAGGAGAATACAATACAATACAATACAATGTTACACTTGACCATGCATATAATTTACTGTATATGTCACGTATTGCAAGCTCATATGTGCACTTGCAGTGAAACCCATATTAACTTTTTGTGACAAAATGAAATGCTCTATTTCTCCATAGGTGGGGGCGCGCTTCTTTAGAGACAGCATGTATTGTCTAGCTATGCTGGAATTCATAGTTAGTAATTGAAAGCTATGATTGTCATATTGCTTATACTACTTTCACACTTCAAACATTAACGGTTGAGAGGGGTTTTTTTTTTCACATCTTAAATTCTCCAATAGGCTTGACAATAATCGTACTGATTGTTGAATGGGCACCTCAAAGCTTGACGTATTTCTTTTTGCTCATGAATTTGTCAAACTTATTTTTATACTCTCACTAAAGCTATTTTTCAAATGCATCCTTGCTTATGTGTTTTCCTAACTGTGAGTTAGAGGTTTGTTTTCACTCCCACAGCATGAAGGAAACCCAGTGAACTCGACAGAGGAGCTCATTAGTGTGAAACCATGTGCTGTTTTTGTGCCTTTGTCCTCACAAACACACAAAATGAGGATACAAAACAACATTTATTAAGACTTTCAATGGATGTCAAAATAAAATTTATGAACTATTCACCAATGGCATGAAATTGCGTAACTAAAAAAAGTAACATGTAAATATCCTCCAATTTTCAGATTACAGAAATCCTCTCTTTTGTGTTTTATTTGAGTTTAATTTGTACAATTTTTTTGCATAGTACAGAAACCTCCAAGGCCTTTTCTGTTCTGTTGAACAGAAACACAGCAGCACATCAGTGTGCTGGCCTGCACAAATATGCATATTGCAGCGATCCAATCCATTATTTTAAAGGTCAGACTGACTCATCCAGTTTAAAGCACAAGCCCCAGAGAAGACACTTGAAAATGTTATCGCAGGTCCACTGAAAAGTCAGAGACCAAACAAGCCGGCATTGAAAATCACGAGCAGGGCTCAAGCATCTGCGGCTCACATCAATTAGGCAGATATCAGGGGAGGAGAAATTGAAACATTGACCACACGCATATTTATTTAATTTCCTTGACCCAAAGGTAAAGTTCAAATTAAGTTGACTCAATTGAACATGTGCATTGGATTAACTCTTCATCCCTCACTGATGATGAGCATGATGAGATGTCTGGGCGCTTCACCGCTCAATCGCAGGTCCAACATCAAGCGCTCTCATTGGTCGATTGCAGTCACATGTTGCAAATTCTAACACGTTTTCTTTTATCGCGCATAATTATTGCCAATAATTCAAGACCTCATGCTACGTAGATATTCCTACGTCACTATGAATAACTGACATTCTTTATTTGGTCAAATTCAAGGTTATTTTGACTTTTCATGTTTTGCTCCCGATTGTCCAATTGCGGACAGGAAAAACAACACTAACGTCACTTCCGTGAATTTTGGCGCGGAAGTTGGAACCTGGGCGTCGTTCTCACAGCTGCTCGCGCTTTGTTTATCTGAGAAAAAGACAACAAATCGCCGGCAAAACAAAGCCAAAGGTTTTGTCGGAATGGAAGTCGAAATCTCCACTCAAGAGCAGGACTGGCCGCTCACCAGGCAGGCATTGACGGAGTTTAGAAAGTTGCTGCTGTGCGCCAAATGGTAAGTTTACGGCTTCATGTGCGGAGACGTTGGAGCCAGTCAATAGACGTTAGCTAACCAATTTGCATGACTTTGCTCAAATACTCGACCAAAGCGATGGTCTAAGACGTAGACAATGTCCTGAAATTCAAGAATACATAAAAAGTTCATCAATCCGACTTGTGTAGGGATGAATTAGCTGCCGCTCACAGTTAGCTTTCGGTTTCTGTTTGTTTTAGTTGTAGTAATACAAAATACTCGCTCACATCTGATACGTGAGAGTGAATTGGGTCATATAAGTTATTTCACAACCAGTGGGAATCACACACACACACACACACACACACACACACACACACACACACACAATATCAAATTATTACGCTATCGACATCTTAGTATTAATTGCTGAATGTAGTTTTCACCTTGTGTTGTCCACTGCACTTGATCATTGTCAACATGAGGCCTAAGTGATATTGACTCAGCCTGGGTAGATTGCAGCACAGCAGCTGGAGCGATATTTGTGATAAGATAACACTTTGATCCATTACAAACGAACTGTTTAATCGTTTTTATCTGTCTGCTGGCAGAGGTCAGAGGTGGGGAAACAAGACATTAAAAACTCCCGCTGCAAGCTTAGAATATAACTTTTTAATGCAGAATATGAGTGGAAATCTTGATTGTGTCTAACTTGGCTGCTTTCCATCGCTTTTTAATATTTCTCCGCAGCTCAAATTTAATGACGGAGCCAGTGTGCCTGGGGATGTGTGAGCATATGCTGTGCAGGTAAAAGTCGTCCGAGCTGACACGCTCCAGCTCTTGTTGGAAGCCAAGAAATTACATGGAATGAGATCATTATATTCCCTTAAGATCACAAACACCACTGCAGTTTATTATTTGTTAGTTTGACCTGAACTTTTTCAACCAGGCGACACTGATGCACAGATGGAGCGTCTTGTGAATTCTATGTTCTATGTGTGTGTGTCAGGTCCTGTGCGGACCCCCAGGCAGGCAGTGGCTGCGTTGTGTGTCGCAGCCCCAGCTGGGTGAAGGATGTGAAGGTCAACAAGCAGCTCAGCAACATCATCCAGAGCTTCTGCAGGCTGGAGTCCCTGCTCGCTCCCCAGGGAGACACAGGTAGTGCGGATATAGCGAAGGCTCAAAAGAGTGTATTTACCAACCCGCGCTGCCGCCATGACGGTCCATCCAGACTCAACACACTTGTGCATACTACTCCAAAACCACCGAGCTCTCCAGTAGATCTCAAGTTTGAAATTATGCAGCGACCAAGGTCGAATCTTTCCCCCAAATATAATACATATGCTGTAATGTGCATGAAATCAGCATAAGCTGAGCCTGATTATATTTGATTATATGCCTCATCAGAGTGACTGACCTCCACTCTTTAGTTGGGAATGCATTTATTCAAGGTTCCTCCACCTTTGTTTCCAAAGCAGGCTGCAAACTCGGATGAAGTGTGCGTGCGTGCGTGCGTGCGTGCGTGCGTGCGTGCGTGCGTGCGTGCGTGAGTGAGTGAGTGAGTGAGTGAGTGAGTGAGTGCGTACACTAGTGCAAGTTTGTATGCATGCGGGAGAGTGTGTGTGTGTGTGTGTGAGAGTGTGAGAGTGTGAGTGTGTGTTAGAGAGAGTGAGAGAGAGTGAGAGTGTGTGTTAGAGAGGGGAAGAGGGAGGTAGAGGAAGAGAGAGAGGGAAGGACAGGGAGGGAGAGAGTGAATGAATGTATGAGTGTATGCGAGAGCTAGCGTGTGTGAGAGAGAGAGAGAGTGTGTGAGAGAGAGTGAGTTAGTGTGTGAGAGTGAGACAGAGTGTATGAGGGTGAGAGAGAGTGAGTGTATGTGAGAGGGTGGGTTTGTGTATTAGGGTGAGACAGAGTATGTGTCTGTGAGAGAGAGTATGTGTGTGTGTGTGAGAGAGAGAGTGTGAATAAGGAGGAGAAATGATCAGGATGCTGCGTGTCTGCCAAAAAAATAACTCAAAACCTAAAAGTGTGCATATACAGTTTAAGTATATTTTTCTCTCAGCAACCAAACCCTGATGTGGGATGTTGGCAATGAATCTGCACTGACGGATTGAGGACTAAATGTGTAAATTTGCTTTGAAGAAAATTTTCTTTTCGACACGGCAGCCAAATGCACTTCAAAGTTGGGGCAGTCGTTAAAAGTGACTTTTTTTCCACGTTTCTCCGCAGACCCTCCTGCCCTCCACCAGCCTCAGACACAAGCTGAGAGCCGCTTCTTTAAATTCAAGAAGCCTTTCAAGATCTGGCACAGCCCCCGCAGCCACAAGATCCGCTGTGCGGCGGCCGATCCCTCGGACGAGGTCGCCCCAGGCAGCGGGTCTCCCACAGAGACGGAGGACAAAGCCAGAGACCTGTCCGTCTTCAACTTCGCCTCCTCCCAAGAATCGGGATCGGGAAGCCCCCAGAGCGGCGATGCCGAGAAGCAGAAGACGAAGACGAAGAAGAAGAGGACGGTGAAAAGTGCTGCCAACGGGCGCAGGAAAGCTACTGCCAAAATCCGCAGACGGGACATGAGGGAGAAGATAAAATCCAAGAACTGCCAGTGGGGGGTAGGAGAGGAGGGGGACGTCTCTGAAGAGGAGATGAGGAGATCTGTTAGAAAGGTGTCTTTTGTCCTCCCGGGCGCGTCTCCTGACGAGCCGTCGCCTGAGAGACAGCAGGGGAGTGCGAGCGGCTCGGACAAGATCGTCCTCGCACCTTGTCAATCCATATCCAGCGGAGACGTCGTCCAGCCCGATGTGATGAAACCTCCCACGTCCCCTGTCCAGAAGGAATCCCCGTCTGTCCCCACCCTCAAACAGACAGGGGACGCTGAGGACCAGGTCAAGCCACCTTCTCCCCGGCAATCCACGAAAAGATCAAGGGCCGAGGCGGGAGAGGAGCCCGACCCTCTGGACACCACGCCCAAAAGACCCAGGGCGTCCTCAAGCCGCAGGTCAAGGCCAGAGGGGGGCCAGGACCCGGATGGTTTCGTGTCCCCGTCTTTAATTAGCCCCAAGTCCCATATAATCCGAAGACGGAGCCCCACGTTCCAAGCAGCCGAGGAGAAGAGGTCCCCCTGCATCAAGAGGTCCCCCCGCATCCAGAGGTCCCCCCGCATCCAGAGCCCGGCGCCCTCTGCTGGCCGTGTCAGCCCAGGCAGCCCCGCCCTCACGAAGAGGAACCACAAGGGAGAGACGCCGCTGCACCAGGCAGCCATTAAGGTCACAACCGTTCGTCGCAATTTACCGTGTGTTTGTGCATCTCTGCGGCGGTCACGGGACAGAAAAAAACACGAAACAGAAATCGCAATAACATGCCCGTGATCCTTCCACGGATCAGAGTAAATCAGTTTTCTGGAGCGTGGAGTGATTGATAAACAGCAGGGGTCCTCGGGTGAGCTGTGGGGTGTGTAGATGTGTGTGTGTGCGTGTGTGTGTGTGTGAGCTCAGGTCTGCTGTTGTCCCCTCTGTCCTGTGCAGGGCAACGTGGAGGCCGTCAGAGAGCTACTGCAGCAGGGGGCCAGTCCCAACCTGAAGGACCACGCCGGCTGGACCCCACTGGTAAAGCAGCCAATACACACCTGACAAAGGGCCAACACAGCTTTGTGTATGTGTGTGTGTGTGTGTGTGTGTGTGTGTTTGCATGTGTGTTTGCATGTGTGTTGTGCGTGGTCTTCTTTTATTCACACATTGGTGAACAACAAGGATAACAACAGACCATTACTGGCGTTGCCCCTCTCTCTCTCTCTCTCTCTCTCTCTCTCTCTCTCTCTCTCTATCTGTCTCTCTATCTGTCTCTCTATCTGTCTCTCTATCTGTCTCTCTATCTGTCTCTCTATCTGTCTCTCTATCTGTCTCCCTCCCTTTCCACTCACCGTGTTTCCCGGACTATAAGTCGCTCTGGAGTATAAGTCGCACCAGCCAAAAAATAAACAACTATGAAGGAAGGAAGTGAATGGATGGATGGATGGTTAGATAGATTGATAGCTGAAAGATAAATAAAACTATATAAATAAGATATAGGTGAATTAAAAATGAATGAATACAAAATAGCTAAAAATGAATACAAAATAGATACAAAATAAAAAGCATATGTAAGTTGCACTGGACAATAAGTTTCATTTTTTTGGGAAATTTATTTTACAAAATCAGAGACCAATAACAGACATTTCAATTTAAAAGGCAGTTCGTGATAATAACAACAGAATAAAGAAAAACAGGCCGAATAGGTGAACAGCACAAAGTTCTTTAAGCTCTCTGAAAACACACACGCAAACACACACCAGTCTCACTGTTTTCTGTGTGTTCGCAGCACGAAGCCTGCAACCTGGGCCACCGGGCCGTGGTGGAGGTTCTTCTCACCGGCGGTGCCATGCTGAACACGCCGGGCTATGAAAACGACTCGCCGCTGCACGACGCCGTGAGGAACGGACACCCCGCCATCGCCGAGCTGCTGCTGCAGCACGGAGCCTCGCAGAGCGTGCTGTAGGTCACACACACAGACACACACACACACACACACGCTAACTGAAATCCCTTGAATAATGATGCTGAGATTTTTGTTTCATGTACATTGACGTGGTGTTTTGCTTCGCCATGACCCAAAACATACAAAATGTTTAAATGTGAATAATTTCCTCTTGGGACTGATGAAATATTCCTGAATGCGATCATGAAAATCAAACTGCCTGCAGCCAAAAACGGCCCATGGGTGGCCTCGCCTCTCCATCTCCCCCTCCTCAAACAGCTGATCTTGCCCTATTAGCCCCGCCCTGGTGTGTGTGTGTGTCCGGTACGTTGCACGAACCGTGATCACCACCGAGTGGTGGCGTCCGCGTGACCGAGCAAAGCATCATGGGAGCTGCCCCTGCACCATGCCCCCTCCACACACCCCCCTGCGCCACTCCACGCTCCATTATTCCTCTTCAGGCATTCGCCTCACGTGTGGCCACCTCGACAGAAACGATTCCTGCCGCTTGTGTGAGAGCGCGTGTGGTCGCAAGTGTCGGGGGCACTTTTATGTTTGTTTGTATTTGTGTGTTGGTGTGTATTGTTGGGATGAGTGTGTGTGTGTACCCAAATGGAATATTTTGTGGACCAGTGGACCTATTAATTGTCCCCCAGGTGTTATCTTTGCTGACGCTTAATCTTCCCCCAGACAACCTGCCTCTCGCTCCACCTCTCCCTCCCTTCCCTGCTCCTCTTTCCCCTCTCTCTCTCTCCCTCTCTCTCTCTCTCTTTCTCTCTCTCTCTCTCCACAAAGTGACCCCGCCCCTCTCTTGGTCTTATTTTGTGGGAAACTTGAAAGCAGCTCACTTTGAAGCTTCTTATTCTGTCCTGATTACGACAAAAGCCGCAGTCGGCGCGGTTCCTGCGATTATCCGGAGCCACGTCCCGGTTTCATTACACACCAGGGCCGATAAACGGCCGCCCGGTGTGTTGTGGCGGTTGGAATATCGCCCATGTCGTAAAGGGGACGTCAGCAACCTCATCGCGTAAACCTGGGAGGAGGTCAAAGAACTGGGTTAGAGCCGTCCTGCCTGGTCAGCAGTACTCGCACATTTATCTCAAATGATTGAACGTACTTTAGTTCAGTGTATTTTTTTAACCTTTGTAGGACACTAGATATACACATTATGCCACCAGAAAGGAGCACATGGGCTACATAGATAAAAGAAAGTCTCTCTATATCAAGTAAATGTAGAAATACTGCACAGGCTTAGACTAACACTTAAACTTAGGCTTAAGTGTAATTAGGGATGTCCGATATTGGCTTTTTTGCCGATATCCGATATGCCGATATTGTCCAACTCTCAATTTACCGATACTGATAAAGCAAAAAAATCGGATACCGATATTACATTTTATGCTAATATCGGGCTGATAATATCGGTGGGCTGATATTATTGGACATCTCTAAGTGTAATATAACCAGGTGCTTGATCATACAACAAGGTGCCTATGTAAACAAGGGTCCGTGGGGCGGTGTATACCTGGTATTCAATGGGTGGGAACCTTGGAACCCGTTACCTGTATCCCAAATTTCAGTATTTGTGTCAGTGTTTGGCAAATGTCTTTCGGCCACCGGTGTCCTGCAGACAGCGGAGTGAGTCCAACTTCAGAGTTTTTGAACGATCGGGCTGCTTCACCACCACGCTGAGATCAAACACGCCGGCTCCATCGACCCGCTTCGACCGCAGCCTGAACTCAGAAACCGCTAACCATTTACAGAATCCTGACCTTACATCGCCCGGGCTGCTCGGCTTTGTAGGTTTTTGACGGCAACGAACGCGACTTGTTCTCCCGCTGTCGGCCCCGCTCGCTCTTTGATTTGGTGGATTTCACAATTTCAGTGTTTGTCTTTGAGTTTGCATTTTGTTTTGCAGGAACCTTGAAGGGAAGAGGCCCGCCGATTACGCCAAGAGTTTGGAGATGCAGGAGGTTTTCCAGAAGTTTCCTCAAGGAGCCCAGCAGGCCAATGTGCTGCAGAGCCCCGCCCCATCCAGCCCCCCCACAGTAAGACCACAGCTGATTGGTGTTGTGCTTAAATAACAATCTTTAGTCTGTGCTGAACCTCTGATTTTTAGTAGTTGTTGACTTTTGGCAAAATTGTCGCAGAAAAAACAAAAAGTTGTGAGTGCCTTTGTTCCCATTGCATATTTGCAAAGATCTGTCTATCTTGACATAGAAATAGTCACTTTTGTAGTATTTTGTCGCAATTGTTTGTTCATGTCTCGCTCAGGGAACATTAGGGGATATCGTGTCACGGTGACATTTGCAAAATTCATGCTGGAAAGCTTCAACATCAGTTTTATTTGTGCGATTGGAGCTGCAAACTGGTGAAATCTGCGTTTCCCCCAGGCGAGCGAGAGCGCGTGTCCGGAGGAGAGAGTCGTGTTCCTCAGCACCAAGCTGCCTCCGGAGCAGCAGGCCGAACTGGAGCGGCTGGCCGCGGATCTGGGCTGGACCCAGGCCGAGACCTTCTCCGACTCAGGTAGCACCCTTCCGCCCGGAGACGGCGATTCATCAGCCGAAGCCTCGGCCAAAACCCGTCATCTGCTACGGCGTCCTTCAAGAAAGGCTACGATCAGACTTTATGGCCCCACGCGTACCGTAAAGCGCTCGAGCGGCCGCCCCAGAGATCGTAAAGGTCAAATGGCAGCCGACAGGGCCGCCATGGTGCCGCAGCACCTGCAGGGAAGCATCACAATGTGGCCATGAGGGGAAGAAATGGGAAATTTTTGATCAGGCTGCAGACATGCTGACTGGGGATTTGCGGTGATTTACCGCCACCATGAACAATAGACAAAGATCAGGATCAGACTGAGAAACGATTCATTAATCACACAGCCGAACTATCATCTGTCACTCTGAGCTCAGAACAAAAGGATCGGTAGGAGAACGGCTGAGGCGATGGATAAACGGGCAGATGAACAGAAGCGTTCACGAAATCCACAATAATTCCGATCAATATGACCACCTGATCACCCCTTTGACGCCAAGAATTGATAGCATCAGTGGATATGCGTGGCTGCGATCCGTCCCTGAAAACTCACTCGGCTCCTCAGACAAACGGGAAAGAAAAAACTGCCGGCAGTGTGTTTCTGTTCCATTTTATGGATTATTTCTGAAACACAGGGCGCCAAAGGATTTGAATGAGGATTGTGGGGTGCGTTTATCACCCAAGGTGGCTTTAGACACACACGCGTGCACACACACATTACATTACATTGCACACACTACATTTCTGCATTGAATTCAATTTCAGTTTCATTTCTATTGCGCCAGATCATAACATGATTTATCTCGATCTGTTTACATGTGTCCTCTCCCTCAGTGACGCACGTGGTGGTGCCGGATCGGATGGTCAACACACACTCGGCCCTGCTGGGGGTCCTGGCCGGCTGCTGGGTGGTGACGTGCTCGTGTAAGTACAGACGTTTGTGTATCTGTGCGAACGCGAATGACGTATCGTAGCTTTTCGAGTTTCGGACCCAGAGACATTTCCATCACCGAGCGCCTTTGGGTTCTTCATACACTGTGGTGTCTGCTGTCTTTTCACACCTCTATCCTATGGGTGTGGGTGTGTGTGTGTGTTTGGGGCGCGCGTGCGCGCGTGCGCGCGTGTGTGTGTGTGTTGCTGTCTCCCTCCTAAGCCTGGGCTTTGTAAAAGATAAAGCAAGAGGGTTGCAACGGACTTACATCAGCGCTGTTCTTACAGGACGGGACGACACGACAGACAAGCAAAACTACTAAATTCACATAACCTGAGTGTGTGGGAATCCCTCCCCACACACACACACACACAAATACATATACACCTGGGGTGACAAACTCACTGTCACCGAGGGCCACATCTGCATGGCAGTGGCCGTCAAGGGGCCAGATGACAATGGCAATTATGAAGGAGGTGTAATCTAATTTCATGTACCATGGAACTACTCTTTTCCAAATATCTCATATTAACAATTTTTCCATATTCAGCTTACCAATTTCCCATTTTCATCGATGAAAAAACATGTCAGGTCTTTGCTATTATGATGTACATCCTTGTATTTTATCACGAAAAGAAACCTGAATTAATCAGTTAACAATCAGTCAACATGGTTGTCTCACTTGGGCCTCGGTGGTGTTTCTTGACAAACTGACATTTTATAAAGTGTGTAACAAAGTATGTATCTGGTCGGGGCACAGCTGCAGTCACTTAAACCTGAATGCATGATCCACGTGCATTTTGGGAGACGGAGTTTGTGGCTCGATGTACATTTAAATGAAGGACTCATATGAGAAAAGTCATTCAAGCGCTCTTGGGCCACATACAATGATGCAGAGGGCCGCATTTGGCCCTCGGGCCTTGTTTTACACGTGATATACACATACACAAGTGTGGCTGCCGCCACTGAGCGAAGTTTCTCTGCTCCCGTTCCCCCATTTTCCAACAATCCGCAACAACCAAACCCAGTTGGACGCGCTCCCTTCTTCTGTTATCCCCCCTCACCTGCCGCCTCGTCACCCGGGTTCCGTTCATGCCGACACACCGCCTCCACCAGACGCACAAACATCATCGATCAGCTCCTCCTTAATGCCGCAGCAGAGCAGCGTCCCCCCTCCTCTCCTCTCTCCCCTCCCTCCTGTTTTGATCCTCGCCGCTATGAGTTCTCGGCTCCTCTTTAGAGATTCCCCACCCGTCTTTGTGCCCCCCTAGCGCACACACACGCACACGCACCCACACACACACCCTCCCTCCAGCAGGTAGTCAGAGGCGGCGGCGGCTGCCTTTGGGGGAAGTGAAGAAAGGGGGACAGGCTGTCAGAAGAGTTCTCCTCGCACCGCCGCACGCCCTTCACCGGCACATCCGTCACCGCCGTCTCCTCTCTTCAAAGAGCGCGCGTGTGTAGGCGACGAAAGACGCACGCACAAACACACACACACACACACCAGCGCACACACCCTCTCTTTCTCTCCGTCAGTAAGTCGGTTCAGGTTTAAGTCTGTGTGGGTGTGTCAGAGAGAGAGCGCGTCCTTCTGTCCTTGCAGACTTGCAGCACTTGACACAGCTCGTCTCCCTCTCGACAGCCACCGTGGCCCGACTGTGTGTTTGTCGCCGGCCCCAGCCCATGTTCCTTCTGATATTTGTGTGTGTGTGTGCGAGTGTGTGCCCGTGTCGCACTCCGCCGTCTGCTCGCCTAAGCGCTCGCCTCTATTTTTTATTGCTCTTCTATCCACTCACGGCCCCAAACTCCCGAGCTGGGCAGTTGTGGAGATGTTAACATTGGCTGCCCAGAGAGGAGCTGCATCTCTCTCTCTCTCCCTCTCTTTCTCTCTCTCTCTCGCACACACACACACAGAGACTCAAACACACCGGCCTGCACTGGCTTACTGACAGCCAGAGTAGCAGAGGGATTGTGTGTGTGTGAGAGAGAGTTTGTGTGTGGGTGATGAAACACACTCCCAGACAGATGCACCAAATACAAACATGCACCTTCCACATCCAAAGGTTACGTCACTCTGTATCTACACACACACACACACACACACACACACACACACACGCCGCCCGATGTCTCTGCCCGCAGCACTGTTCATTAAACAGCAGGACGCGTTTAGCTTCCTCTGGCTGGCAGATTCGATATCTGTGGACAGCCAACTGCAGTCCACACACACACGCACACACCCAGGCACACACACACACACTGCTGAGGTAACCCAGAATCCACAGTGGAGATGTTTGGGGCAGAGAGGGAGCCGCTTTATTAATCAAAGTCTGAGAACGGGAGTTTGAGAGGATCTCAGCGCTCAGTGATTAGACAGACTAATGAGCGCTCTTAAATAAACGCTTTGTCCAACTCGATTAACCCCACGACCCAATTCACACTGTCCCCAGAACACACACACACACACACAGCCTGCCAAACAAGGTCTCATACAATGAGATGTTTAATTAAAGAACCAAATTATTCTTCACGTCATGTTATGAAGTCTGTCTGCGTGTGTGTTTTATTCCACCAGTATATAAGTCCCTGTGTAAATATTATGACATCAACTCATTCTCTCACTTTTCCCTCCCTCTTCATCATCTTCCTCTCTTCTTCTTCCTCCTCATTACGCTCTTCCTCTCTGTGCTGGCTGCTGGGCGGCGTGCTCAAAGCGCCCCCGAGCCTCCCTCGTCTGATGCCCCCAAGAAGCTCGGGCCGAAGAAGAGAACATTTTAGAAACATACGGACTCGATTTGACCGGCCGCGGAATTATCCTTGCATGGTCTGGCCGGGCGGTGATCAATCTAAATCCATAAATTCTCTCAGATTAAAATGTCAGCCTGCCTCCTCAGCCAAGCAATGAGACGTCTGAGCGCTTTGTTGTTCCCGCGCGACTTTTGTGAGCGAGTCGGGATTCTTCCTTCTTCTTTTCC
>OMPJ01037636.1:0-10736 GCA_900312935.1 Carapus acus | reverse complement strand
CTGTCCTCCACAACATTTCGCCTGTACATTCTCTCTGCATTCTTCGAACCTATGTTCCCCTCCGCACTTTGGACACTTTTGCTTCCCCCTGCATGCTAATGCTATATGACCGTACCTCTGGCATTTGTAACATCTCAATGGCGGAGGAACATAAGGTCTGACAGAGAAGCTCGTAAAACCCACCTTTATTTTTTCTGGTATCACCGATCCCTGAAACTCTATCAGTACTGACAAGCTGTCAACTTTCTCTCCATTTATTGTTTTCATTGGTCTCTTTAATCTCTTAACCTCTTCGCCCTGAATACCTCAGAGTTTTTCCAGATCCTTACCCACAGGAGTACCCGATATCACCCCCTGTGCAACCTTGTTCTCACTCAGCACTCCTCGTTCACAAACTATCTTTTTGCAAATGTTTTCAACATGTAATACTTTATTTTTCTGTTCTTGATTTTTACACTTTATCAGTAAGCCCCCATCTCGGAGGACCTCTGCCATTTCTATGTTCCCTACCTTCTTTTTTAGTTCCCTTGATAGCGCTAGAGGGCTTAGATTCATCTGTTCATCTTCTTTCCTGAATATCAGAATGATCTTAAATTCCTCCCTGTCCACCCTCCTACGGACAATCCGGTTTTCTTCATCAGAGCTACATTCCTCCAACTCCCTTTTATTTCCCTGGTTAGAATACCAGTTTGCTCTAGCCTCCTTGTCCTGCCTCCCATTTGTTTTATTTCGCCCTCTTCCATTAACAACCTGAGTCCAGTCATCGAACTCCATACCCTCCTTGTCATCTGCAACCTGTGTAGTCATCCCGATCCAGTCACAAACCAGCTTTCCACCCAGTTCGACCGCTTTCCACCTAGTTCGAGTCTCGCGCCACTCCGTCCACCATCCGAAGTCTTCTCAAAAGGAAGTTGTCAAGCGACTTGTCCTCCTAAATACGGTCGTGACACCGATTGACGTGCCCACACCGCCCCCGCCGACCACAACATCAATTTCTCCCGCTGCGGAAAACACCGTCTTACAGGGCAAATAAATAATAGATAAATAAATGATGTCCATCAACTTAAACAGCAACTATTTACACCACCAAACCATCACCACTGTGATGTCACTTAAATGTCATCCCACAAACATGAGTTCCTGTGTTGCTGTGGTGCACGAATGGTATCATGTTGTTAAAAGTGCTCGCTCTGAATCGCTCTGCCTCTGAATCACTGCCTCACCCCCTCAGCAGGAATTTATGTCCTATTCAAGGAAGCTGGATTGGTCATGTGGATTGGTTCCTTTCAATGAGCTGTTCAAAAGAATGGTAAAATATCTTAATCTATCAATTAGCGTTTATCTCAGTTGTTCTCCATAGAATAATGGGGAACATTTGAGATCATCACTCAAACATGAACATTCCACCAGTACATCCTCAACTGATGGATATGGGTTTGCCATTTGCCTTGTGCTGTGACGGGGATCACTATTATGGATTTACTCTTTGTACAGGACCCATGATAAAGCCACTCTGACATGCGATATCCACCCAACCCCCCAAAATGTAGATGCATTGTTAAAAACAAATAAACAAATAAAACCAATGAAAGAATCACATGCAAAAAAAAAAAAGAATGAATCGCAACAATGACCGGATCCCATCATCCCGTTACCCATGTGATAAGTGGGGACAATCTTAGAGTGAGGTGAACAACTGTGCATGATGCAATACAAAGATGGCGACAAACAAAACTTGGATTAAAGTGCCACACAGTTTGAAACATCCAACCTTACTTTTGCCACAGCCTTTGACTGCTCCAACGTTGGATGAATGGGTTATGCCACCGACATTGATAACCTCACCGTTTCATTGACGTTTCGGTCAACAGTGGCTTGAGTGGCATCAGCAATGCTGACTGATCATCTGTGAACTCGACCCTTCAAAGCCCCACTGTCAAAATAATAGTGACTTCAGTCTCTTGTCTGTCCCTTACAGCCCAAAGTAACTTGATCCGTATAGCCCAACTGAGTTTACAGGTAGGTTTTCATTGGGAATACCTGCTTATTCATAACAATCCTCTTGCCCTGGTTTTTCCCTTAATGAAGGCACAAAAACACAAAGCAGTGAAGACGTTTATCTCATCCAAACCGTCCTGGTAAGAGAGACTGAATATTATAGAGAGGGATTACCATCATCGATATCGGAAGATCATGAAAGTAGCGGCCTCGGGAATGCTTCGTTATAGTCCACCGGGGGGCACTGTGACACCACATGTGTTGTCGTCTGCAATAAAGATCGAGCGACGGAGAAGAAGAAAACGAGACTCGGAAGACTGCGGCGCTGAAAATGTTACGTATTTTGACGGACTCCCCTCCATAGTTTTGGTTTGTCTATGATTTGAAAATTGTCAGGTTTTAATACAAAGTCCCCCACGGACCCTCTTATTAAGACTATCATCTACTTTCATACCGTAGCGTGAAATCGCATTTTGGACAGCGAGTACCACGTAAGTACAGAAATCATTTCAAGTTGATGTTGCTAGTTAATTGAATGTCGTCAGGGCGTGTATCTCACACTGGTGGATCGATGTTTGTGTGTTTGTGTTTTTTTCAACACAAGTGGCATTGGTTGCATTTGTTGGTGTTCCGCATCATTTATTTGTCATAGCTGCGTGATATACGGTAATTCCCGCCCCCATGTCTCCGGGGGTGCTTAATGGCATCACAGTTTGACGCTATCTGTTGAGGATGGACCAAATGTAAAATGTGCTTCCCTTTGTTTTGTTCAGAAGTAATTTATGTTAAGTGAGAATCCAACAGTCTGAGACCTCATTGGTATTTTGCATTAATTTTGAATTAATTTGTATTTAAATTTTAAACACTGAAATATTTCACCTGTAAGATCCTACGTTCAAGAGCATTTGTCCTGTTTTCGTAGCTCATATGTGGTGCCTCTTGATTACACACCTTTTTATTAATGCTTTGAGGTATAAATTTGGATATATCAGTATTACTTTAAATCACTAGTACCATTACCACTCGTTCGCTTTGAACTGTCCGAGGTTGTGATCAACTACTGTCATGATTACTAATTCTCTGTGTTGACTCAGATTCTCATGCTAACTATTACAAAAGCTGCCATGATAGTTGTTTTATAATGATTAATTAATTAACAATAATAATTCACGCTTTATTGTCATATGCACAGTATATAGAAACAAGTTTGTTCTGCAAATTGGATTTGCAATATCGTGTCGTAACATTAGCATGCACACACTAAGCGTGTAAGCTAGATGGATAGAAATGATTTAGTGATTCTGTAATTCATTATCAGGTAGAAAGTATTTTACTGTCCGGTCCAGCTCCTGATTGGCAAACTGTGTCTAGATTTAGATATATCTACATATTCTTTATGCATGTTAAATTTATCTAGCCTAGTGGTTGGCAAATCTTTTGACTTGCAGGCCACAATTGGTTCTAAAATTTGACAGAGAGGCCAGGCCAGAAGCACTTAGATGGAGTGTTTTTGGGCACATGTACTATGGCGTTGTGTGTACTGTGCAAACCTCATTGCACAATAAGCACATGCAGGTCACATGTTCAACTCGATTTACTAACAGTGTACGCCAAAGATTGCGACTTTCAAATGTGCAAAATAGCCCTCATCCAGCTGATATATTTGTCTTAATGAAAACGCAAGATGGGGCCTTTACACACTATAGCCTATGGTACAGTACTTGCAGGAGAAAATGTAAATAGATTGTAATAGCACACACACTGTGATTTAAGTTAGCATCTGTTTCAACGCTTTTCAACTGAAGTTTGTCTATTGGGGAAATGGAAGCATTGCAGGCAAAATGAATGCAAAAAAGAGTTTGTTTTTTTTTGTTCTGTTTTTTTTTTTACCGGACAAGTTTGGCGAGCCGGGTGAAAAAGCATATCGGGCTGTATGTGGGGACGGGCCATAGTTTGCCCGTGTCTGATCTAGCCACTTTGCATCTTTACCTGTCTCTGCCTCTGTGTCTCTCCCTCTCTCCCTTTCAACCAACCAATCAAGGCTCAAGGCCGCCCACCTGCAGTCTGGGTCTGCCTTAGATTTCTTCCCGTTAAAGGGGAGGTTTTCCTTGCCACCATTGCCAAGTGCTTCCTTATTGGGGAAATGTTGGGTCTCTGCATGTAAATCCTCTCCAATCTGAATATTTAGATGTCTCCCTGCTTCATCCTGGAGAGTGTGTCAACATTACATCTTTTATGATCTGAATTATTTTGTCATTAAAGATTAATAGGTCGCAGTCTCATCACAGTCTCATTATTTTATGACACAGTTGTCTTACTTGTACTGTACCATACTACTCTGTGTCTGTGCAACCTTTTTCTTCCAGAAATGTCCAGGGAGGTTTGGAGTTTAGTATCACTCCAACTTGAGGAGTGCTTGTTTAATAATTCCATTCAAAATTATTCTTGCTGTGAGATGTCTGCATGACTCTGATTTGAGATACTTAGCACAATCGCAACATCTGCTCAGCCAAAAGCATACCAGGTTCATAACTGAGGACAGCATTGTTCTTTTAAGATCTAAGCTATTATGATCATTTCTTTTTCAGGAACTGGCCCATGTCTGCCATTTTCTAACTGGACAGACAAAACTCTTGCTCAGGACTTTAAGTGACTGAACCAGGTGGTGTGCCGAGGGCCTAGAGGTCAGGCAATGCAAGCAATGCCTCTGTTCTTCAGAAAGAGGAAACCCAGTGAGGACTCCAAGAAGAGACTGGAATATCAGCTTTGCAGGGTAAAAAAGGAAAATCACACTGGTGTAAATTGTCATCCAGTTTTGATGGCAAAAAACTGCCTCATCATGTCCTCTATTAAAACACTTCAAGGGACAATCGGACTGAAGCACTTTTGGTTGCTTTCTGTTTGATAAGTTTTCTCAACACAAGTAATGTTTATGTTAATTCCATAAATTCAGAGGCAACTCAATCACAGTACAGATTTCCTTTTCAGTCTAAGGAGGCAGGTGCTGACGACATCCTTGACCTTTCGTCTTGTGAGCTCTCAGATGTGAGTAGGTTACTTATGCACCCATTTGAAACATGCGAGGACTCCAATTCTTAAAATTCAGATGGTTTGATTTTTATTGATGCCTTCGAATCGCCAGCCTGGCTAGCTTCCTATTGCACCAATCAGCACTACCAACACCACCACCACCGTAGAACTACAGACACAAAATACAACAATGAACCTCAACATGCACAGTACACTCAAGTTAGGCAAAGTTACATAAAGTTGAACAGACCACTTTGCCCGCTTGCAGCTCCGAAATGGGACGGGGGTGTAACCTTTATCCTTTGCTGTACGATAGCTTAACAAATATGCCGGCTATTTATCACCCCCTGATTCGGTTGTGGCGCCAAAACATCAGCGTCCAATTTCAGCCTCACACCTCAGCTTAGGAAAGTGAAGGTGGGACATGAAGAGGCAATAACCAAATCTAACAGAATTTCAAAATAAAAGTGCTCTGATGGTCAAAGCAAGAATCACAGCTGTGCAAAATATCTGCATCAACGGCATTTACATTACTGTTGGACAACCCCTGCTGAATAGTAACAGTTTTATTATACGTAGAATATGAGCACATCACTGTGCACCCACAGAAAATTATTTTTGAGTTTACATCCTTCAGATAATCTCAACACATTAGTGTGGTGCTGGGAGCCTTTTTCCAGTAAAAAGGATATACCACAGAATGGTATGGCAGCTCAGGGCAACGTCTGTGCTGCGGTTGTGCTGTATCAATCAAAAATTAATCATCAAGGTCCTCTCTGTAGGAACAAATTTGTTAATTTGAACAAATTTTATTCACCTTAACCAATGTTCAAGATGATGTGTGCCTCGTTTAGTTAGTATAACCAAAATATGATGAAATATTTACCTCTTGTTTGAGTCCATTGCTCAGAAGGCACATTTTGCAAGGGACTGGTCACAAAATTTGGTTGTGTGCTTTGCCTGCCCCTGAACGGAGCAGCTGAAAGCAGAAGAGAGTGAAACTGTCACAGTTGTCTGAGCATTACGTCTTTTCTCCCACAGGTTCCCTCTAGTGCATTTTCCATTTGCAAGGTGTTACAAAAGAAGGTAAGTATTAGATGTGATTGTAGGTTAGTAGTATGTAAATTGTACATTTGCTTTACAGCAGGCAGCCCCCATGTAATCATAAAGTTATACAGACCATATATAGACACGCCAGCCGCTATACGGCGTGTGATAAGCTGAAGTCTGCCCAAGTTGGAGCCTAGATATTTATCCCTGAATAGGTGCCCATGTCACCCCCTATTTTAACACACAATGCCATCAGCCCAACAGCCGCGTGACCATGATTTCACTTAACGCACAAACTGCTCAAGTCAAAATCAGAATTCTAACAACCTTGTAGTTTACAATTACAATACATGCAATTGTTTATATCTTCAATTGTCACTACACTGACTTTTTCTCACCCACGGCAAGGTCCTGATCCTCCATAACAATGAGCTGAGGTCACTGCTGCCCAAAGTATGTGACATTACCACGCTGGCCACTTTGAAGGTTGGTTAGCCTGAAAGAATATGTATCAGTGTATTTTGTAGTGGTGAATCTTTGTCTAAGCATGTAAGGGATAATGAGCATGGCGGAGGTCATTGTATTGAGCATTGTATTGGCATTGTATGTCAAACAACAATGACCGACAACAAGGACATTATGCCTCTTATTTCACGGCTTAAAATATTAATTAATAAGACAGTTGACAGAAATGGTTCATAACAAGGCTGCTCTCATTTTTCTGCAATGGTGTAGGCTGCTTTCGTACGTGCAAGGAGATAGTGCCTTCACGGCTACAGGTACTCTGCTATATGTAAATCATTTGAATGGGTAAACAAGGGCTCATTGGCCTACTTACAGTCAATATTGACATTAAACTCAATATTCTCATTAAAGGTTGGACAAGGCTAATGGGACATCTTTGGGGAACTTTAAAGCCTCTGTCATTTCCACCAACTAGTGTTTGTAGCCGCGGCTTGAAGCACACATATCATACTTACCCACACATCAAAACTTTTATACCTCCAAAATACTGTATGTTGAATATGTAATTGTCCATGCCTGTTCTGTGAGGAAGCGTAACGTGGGCAACAGTATGTAAACAATCCAGCGTGGAACTAAATGCAGAAGAGCAGATTGATATGAGCGCAGCAGGTTCCACTCTGAGGCTTTGATTTCACAGTTGTCCATAATTGATAGTCCGAAGATAATGACCACTCACATGACCATCCATCTATCCATCCTGTTTTCTGCCGCTTATCTGGGTCCGGGTTGCGGGGGTTGCAGCCTCAGAAGGGAAGCCCAGACTTCCTTCTCCCCGGACACCTCCTCCAGGTCCTCTGGGAGGACTCTAAGGCATTCCCACGCCAGCTGGGAGACATAGTCCCTGCAGTGTGTCCTTGGTCTTCCTCGAGGCCTCTTCCCAGTAGGACATGCCCGGAATACCACCCCAGGAAGGCATCCAGGAGACATCCGGAAAAGATGCCCGAGCCACCGCAACTGGCTCCTCTCAATGTGGAGGAGGAGCGGCTCTACTTTGAGGTCCTCCCAGGTGACAGAACTTCTCGCCCTGTCTCGTAGGGTGCGTCCTGTCACCCTGCGGGGGAAAGTCATTTCTCATTTGTCTCATTCATTTGTCTTTTCGGTCATGACCCAAAGTTCATGACCATAGATGAGTGTAGAGACGTAGATCAACCGCTGAATAGAGAGCTTTGCCTTTCGGCTCAGCTCCATCTTCACCACGACGGACTGGTACATCGACCGCATCACTGCCGCCGCTGCACCATTCCGTCGGTCAATCTCCCGCTCCATATTCTATCCCCACTCGTGGACAAGACCCCAAGATACTTGAACTCTTCCACTTAAGACAGGATCTCTTCTTCAATCCAGAGGGTGAAAATCACCTTTTTTCTGGTCAAGAACCATGGCCTTAGGTTTAGAGTTGCCAATTCTCATCCCGACCATCTCACACCATGCTGCAAACCACCCCAGCACATGCTGAAAGTCCTGGTCTGAGGGTGCCAACTGTACAACAGCATCTGCAAAAAGCAGCAATGAGATCCTGTGATCTCCAAACTGGACCCCCTTTGGCCCCAGACTGTGCTTAGAAATCCTGTTCATATAAATAATGAACAGGACCAGTGACAAAGGGCAGCCCTACCGGAGGCCAACATGTATGGAGAATACGTCTGACTTTCTGCTGGCAATGTCAACCAAGCTCCTGCTCTGGTCGTATAGAGACTGCACAGCCCTTAGTAAGGGATGGACTCCATGGACTCCATACTCCCGGAGCACCCCCCGCAGATCACCACTAGGGACCTGGTGGAATGCCTTCTCCAAGTCCACAGAGCACATGTGGACTGGTTGGGCAGACTCCCATGATCCCTCCAGCACTCTGCTAAGATTGTAGGGCTGGTCCAGTGTTCCACGGCCAGGACAAAACCCGCATTGTTCCTCTTGGATCTGAGATTCCACTTTAAGCCGGATTCTCCTCTCCAGTACCATGGAATAGACTTTCCTGGGGAGAATGAGGGGTATGATCCCTCTGTAATTGGAACACTACCTCCGGTCCCCCTTCTTGAACAGAGGAACCACCACCCCGGCTTGCCAGTCCAGGGGCACTGTCCCCGACAATGTTGCAGAGGTGTGTCAGCCATGACAGCCCTGCAAAACCCAGAGACTTGAGGTACTCAAGGGCAGATCTTGTCTACCCCCGGGCACCTTGCCACAGTGGAGCTTTTTAACCACCAAGGTGACTTCAATTCGGGTGATGAACTAATCCACCTCTGAGTCCTTCCTCCGTGGAAGACATGCCAGAGGGATTTAGGAGATCCTCGAAATATTCTCGCCACCACCCGAACACAGCCTCAGTTTAGGTCAGCAACTCCCTGCCTCCACTGTAACCGTGTTGGTAGGGCACTGCTTTTCCTCCTTGAGGCGCCAGACGGTTTGCCAGGATCTCCTCAAGGCCGACCGATAGTCCTCCGCCATGGCCTTCCCGAACTCCTCCCAGACCCAAGTTGTAGCTTCCACAGCAGCCCAGGCTGCCGCACACTTGGCCTGCCGGTACTTGTCAGCTGCCTCACAAGACCCCCTGGCCAGGTGAACCTGGTAGGCCTCCTCCTTCAGCTTGACGGCATGGCTTACTTCCGGTGTCAACCACCGGGCAAGGGGATGGCCGTCGAAATAGGCAAAGCCTAAGGCCCAAAGCCTTTTAGCCACGGCTTTGGGCTGCTGCTTCAACAATGGAGGTGAAAAACATGGTCCACTTGGACTCTATGTCTCCAGCCTCCATTGGGATCTGTTTGAAGTTCTCCTGGAGGTGGGAGTTGAATATCTCTCTGACCGAGAGCTCTGCCAGACGTTCCCAGCAGACCCTCACAATACGTTTGGGCCTGCCAGGTCTGTCTGTCTTCCTCCTCTGCCAGCGGATCCAACTCATCACCAGGTGGTGATTGGTTGACGCCTCAGCCCCTCTCTTCACCCACATGCGGCCAGCGATCAGATGTTACAATTACAAAATCAATCATCGACCCCATGTGCACAGATGGACTCCCTTATGTTTGAACCTGGTGTTCGTTGTTGACATATTTTGGCATAACAGAAGTCCAACAACAAAACACAGCTCGGGTTCAGGTCAGGGAGGTCATTCCTCCAGGCACTGCGGTCATTGCCCATGTAGGCGCTGAAGTCCCCCAGTAGAACGATGGAGTCCCCAGATGGGGTACGATGTAGTACCCCTCCAAAGACACCCGAGAAGGGTACTCTGCACTGCTGTTTGACTCGCATGCTGAAACAACGGTGAGAAGATCTGTCGCCTGCCTGAAGTCGCAGAGACGCAACCCTCTCGTTCACCGGGGGAAAACTCCAACACGTGACGGCAGAGCTGGGAGGCTATAAGTAAGCCCACTCCAGCTCGCAGCCTCTCCCCATGGGCAACTCCAGAGTGGAAGTTGGGGTCCAGAGCCCAGGCCATGCGTAGAGGTGAGCCCGACTATCCCTAGTTGGAAATGATCCATCTCCTGCACCAGCTTAGGCTCCTTCCCCCCTCAGTGCATCCCCATGTCCAGTCTCCCATTCACAGAGTTAATGTTGTCAAGTCATGTCAAGTCAAGTCACTTTTATCTGTATATCCCAGTCTCACAAATTACAATTTGCCTCAGAGGGCTTTACAGTCTGTACAGCAATACAACATCCTCTGTCCTTAGACCCTCGCATCGTATAAGAAAAAACTCCCCAAAAACCCCTTTAACAGGGAGAAAAAGGAAGAAACCTCAGGGAGAGCAACAGAGGAGGGATCCCTCTCCCTGGACGGACAGACATGCAATAGATGTTGTGTACAGAGACACAGACAATAGACAACACTCATAACAAATATTATCTGTCTATATAAAGTGTCTAACCCACTTATCTTATTTAGTTCATCTTTTAAAGCACAAAGCCCTCATCAGCATTTTCATTTCCTTTTCACGACAAGCAATATTGGTGGGAAAATGGTCCAGGAATTATCCTTCTTTTAAAATGACCATAGTCTGCTATACACTACCCGAGATTCTTATTACAATGCTATTTATTCGTTTCATTGAAATCAAATATTTACCTTTGGAGGGCTTTGGGGTAGGGGACACTTGTCAGATTTTGCATAAGCTGCCCAAAGCGCAAAGAGAATCACAACCCAG
>OMPJ01037634.1:0-11124 GCA_900312935.1 Carapus acus | reverse complement strand
TAATCAAGTATGCACAATATCGGTTGCACTTGCCGGGGAATGCCTTGTACTAATACAATAATTATCGTGCACCTGGCAACACTGTCAACATGTAACATGTAACTGCTTCTTCTTCTTTTCTTTTTTTTCTTTTCCTCACTCATGGGGAGGCGCAGCGCAGCGGACTATTCAGCCAATCATGACTGTTGTTCTGAGGCAAACGCATAAAATTCACGATTTCAAGCCAATCGTGGATAGATTTAACAGATGCCTTCAGGGTTCACAAAAAAAAAAAAAAAAAAAAAAAAAAAATCCGACAGACAGTTGCGACAGGCTGATTACAACCGATTACAACCACACATTCACGAAATGGTCAAATTATCGTACATTTAGCCTTTTTTGGGATTATTGATCGTACATCGCACAGAGGGCAAAATCATCGTACAAATATGATAATTATCGTACATCTGGCAACACTGGTGGCAGCAGAGGGCGATAAATGCCTGTAAAGAGAATTGAGTCAGTGCGACACTTGACAGTGACCGTGACAGTGTTGGATCTCCGCAAGACGAGTAAGTGACAGTGATGGAAAAGTTTTTGAGAGGGAAAAATGCAAATGCCGAACAGGGCCCTGGACAAAATTCTGACCCAGATGAAGGCCCTAGTATGAGTGGTTGACAAAAGAAAAAAGACATGACGTGACCTTGAGGCAATACAGCGAAAGCTATCTTTCATTTGGATTTCCTTTCACCGGGGATGCAACGCGCTGTGCTTGGTATATGTTGAGAAGCTATCCAATGGCGCCATGGTGCCAAGCAAGCTTAAACGCCATCTCCAAACGAAACATCCTTCCGTTCAAAACAAGCAGATGGACTATTTTGTACGCTTACGTACAAACAAGGACAAACAGGCAACTTTTTTTTTTTTAGAAAAATCACAAAGGTAAAAGAGTGAGCCCTCAAAGCTAGCCACCTTTTTGCTGAACTCGTAGCTAAATCAAAAAAGTCACACTGTGGCAGAAACATTGATACTGCCAGCTTGTAAAGCCATCGTAAATGTGATGCTTGGCCCTGACGCTACAGAGATAGCTAAAGTGCCTCTCTCAGATAACACAATTGCCAGACGTATTGAAGACCTGTCTGCAGACATTGAAAATGTTGTTTTGGAAAAGATATGCATCGGTAACAAATTTTCCTTGAAACATGATGAATTGACGGATATTAGTGGACATTGTCAGCTCTTGGCCAACGTGCGTTTTGTGGATGGAGAAGCCATTAGAGAAAACTTCCTATTTTGCAAGGCACTGCCAGATAAAATCAACAGGAGAGGAAATATTTAAGGTCACGTTGGAATATCTTGACAAAAGCGCGCTTAGATGGGAAAACTGCACAGGTGTCTGCACCGATGGAGCCTCAGCCATGGTCGGGCGCATCAAAGGCTTCGCAAGTAGGGTCAAGGAAAGAAACCCAGATGTTATTGTTACGCACTGTTTTTTCACCATGAGGCCCTCGTTGCAAAGACCTTACCAGCAGATCTAGCTCCCGTGTTGGATGATGTTGTGCGCACAGTGAACTATGTGAAGACGCGACCTTTGAGATGTCGCTTATTTGCGTCTTTGTGTGAATAAATGGGAGCGGAACATAAAATCTTATTGCTCCACACGGAGTTCGGTGGCTGTCTCGCGGCAAAGTGCTGGCCCGTGTGTATGAGTTGCGAGAGGAACTTAAAGTATTTTTGACAAACGAGGGGTCTGATTACTCAAAGCTGCTTGCAAGTGCTGAGTGGTGTGCAAAGCTGGCATACCTGGCTGATATATTTCATCATCTGACTGAACCGAACTCATGGATGCAAGGTTGAAATGAAAACCTACTTACAAGCACTTATAAAATGAACGGATTCCGTTTAAAGGTGCAACTCTGGCAACAACATGTGCAGCGTGGCAACCTTGAGATGTTCCCACTCAACCAAGAAACTGCATGATGGCAACACTGCTGCAATGTGCAAGGTGATTTGCACACATTTGAAAATTCTTGAGGAGAAGTTGTCAATCTATTTCTCTTCAGCCCTCACAGAATGCCTTGACTGGGTTAGGGACCCATACAGACCAGTATCCGTTGCTAGAGAGGAAGTGACTTTAAAGGAGCAAGAGGAACTCATTGAACTGAAACAAGATCGTGGCTTAAAGCTTAACTTTGGTGATGTTCCCTTGAACAATTTTTGGTTGTCTGTTGCCAAGGAGTTTCCCATTCTGGCCAACAAAGCTATTTTGACATTGCTCCCGTTTTCATTCACATGTCTTTGCGAGCTGAGCTTTTCAAGCTTGATTGCGATAAAAACTAAAAACAGAGAGAGACTGAGAGCTGTTGAGGAAGATCCTCGTGTGTGTCTTTCTACAATTTCTGCCAGGATCTCCCTTTTGTGTTCATGGAAACAGGCCCAGGTTTCAAACTGAGTATAAATAAATGTAGACACTATATTATTAACTATGTGTGTCAGAGTGTCATTTTGTGTCATTTTGGTTGGTGGTGTGACCCAGGATTTTGTAAATGTAAAAAATGTGCCGCAACTCAAAACAGGTTTAAAAACAGGTTAAAAACACTTTTCTGACGCCAGATCCCTGGATCTATGAACTGAGACTTAATTGCTGCATTCTACTGCTTCCCTTGTATACCCCTTTTACTTGAGCCGGAACCGTAATTTCCTTTCCTACATAACACAATGTGAATTGCTGCAATGACAATAAAGATTCCTGATTCCTGTTTCCATTTCAGAGCCAATTTATTTGAATTGGAAATAAGAGCACAATTTGTCTGAAGTTTGTTTTTGAGATTATAAAGTCAACAGTTTCCCGATGTTGACTCTGCCCATTCGTGACCAAACCCTTTGGCTGCTGATTTAGATCACCCTCCAGTGCCTATCTGTCTGCCAACTATTAACTCAGCTTGTCCGTAACCAAGCCCTTTGCTTATGTTTTGGGATCAGGGTGTAGATGAGGTTTTGGGTATTACATTATATCATATATACATAATACATATCTTGTCTGCCCATATCTTGTCCCCATATACTGTTGTTATTGTGGCGAAACAGCAAATGGCTTTTATGATGATAGTAAAAACAGCAGAGATTGCATTTTGCATGATTTGTGCTTTACCACAGAATTAGGGTTGCCGTAATTTCTGGTCTATAGAGCGCACCTCATTATAAGCCTCACCCAGTAAAGTTTTAAAGGAAAACCCATTTTGTACATACATAAGCCGCACCTGTCTATAAGCCGCATGTGCCCACATTGAAACATTAGATATTTACAAAGAAAGACAGTGCACAGAAAGAGTTTTCAATGTTTTAATTATTTAATAATAATAATTTTCTTTCCAAACAGTGCCTGTGACGCGGCAGTAACACAGCAGCAATACAGTAGTAACACAGCGCTAACAGGGCTGGTTAGAAAAACTGACTGAGAGCAGTCTTCATCTTCCTCCTGTGCACTGAAACCATGGAAGTTTTCCTCTCAGTCTCTCAGTCTCTCTTTCGTTGTCGCTGTCAGTGTCACTCTCATTTTAAGGCAAATTCACTCCTGAGCTTGTGCTGTCCTCTCCGTCACGCAGCAGACCGGCTTTTCGAAACCCGTTGGTGATGGTGGATTTTTTCACACTGCTCCACGCTGTCAGGATCCACTGGCAGACTTGTGCAAAAGTTGCTCTTCGCATGCGGCCAGTTTTGGTAAACAATTTCTCACCGCTGGTCATCCAAGCCTCCCATTCAACTCGGAGGGCCACTTTAAATGCATGATTCACACTAATGTCAAGTGGCTGAAAATACTTTGTTGTGCCCCCAGGAATCACAGCTGGAATTGAGTTTTGCTCTTGATGGCTGCTTTCACAGAGTCTGTAATATGGGCCCTCATGCTGTCCAAAACGAGTAATGCTTCTTTTGTATGATAAAATCCTCCCGGTTGTTTGCCATAACACTCGGTCAACCATTCTTTCATTAGGCTCTCTACCATCCACCCTTTCGTGTTAACTTTCACGACAATGTCTTTTGGGAGGTTTTCTTTTGGCATAGTAATCCACTTAAAAATAACCATTGGTGGAAGCCTCAGTCCGGGCGCAGTGTAGCCCAAAACACTGAAATGCATCCTCTCATGGCCGGTTGTTTTCAGTGTGACAGATGCTTCACCTTTCTTGTTGACGGTCCTGGTGAGGGGCAGGTCGAACGTCAGCGGTATCTCATCCATATTTATGACGTTGTCTGGTCCAATGGAATTCTCTGCTATCTTTGTTTGAATGAATTTGTGAAAATTTGCGACTTGTTCCTCGTAGTCGGGAGGGAGTTGCTGACACAGAGTTGTCCGTGTCCCAATGGACAGCCCTTTTCGTCTTCAAGGATGTTTGCCAGTTCGGGCCACCTGCTTTTATTACCTCTGAAAGCTTTTTTCGTCTTTTTACATTGCTCCAGTTCTTCCCGCTGCTGTTTCCAGCTTCTCACCATCGATTCATTTATTCCAAGTTTACATGCAGCAGCTCTATTTCCTTCTTTATCGGCCAGCTCAGCATATGCATTTTGTGATATGCATTTCTTCTTGCATTTTCCATGATGAGGGTCTATTCATGCTAATTTTATTCATGCGTGAAGTTACATTAAACTTGCGTCTTCCTTGACACATATATTCCACCTGTCTCACTCTTACCTTTTCGGCTCGAGCGCTCCTGGCGGCCGTTAGAAAAAATGCATAAATTAGCCGCATCATTACATAAGCCGCAGGGTTGAAAGCGTGTGACAAAAGTCGCAGCTTATAGTCTAGAAATTACAAAATGTATTAGGGCAGGGGTTCCCAAAGCGTCGACCGCGGTCTACCAGTCAACCGCGGAGGTAGTGTGGGTAGATAGCGTCATGCAGATGTACACAGACCGGCATGCGCATGCGCGCACAATGACAGGTATGCGCAGGCGCACACAACGGCGCCGTCCTTGCTTGCCAGTGAGTTATCGTTTAATTGAGATTCTAAATTGAAACTCAGCTCCCAAAAGGAAGCTGAGTTTTTTTAAAAAGGGAAACACAGCTCCCAGTGTTCAAATTGGTGTCCATCACCACGGATGGAGCACCCGCGATGGTTGGCCGCTTGAATGGATTTATTGCCAAGTGCAGGTTCAGTGCAGGTCAACAGAGTAAGGTATGGACCAAAAAAAGTGTTGTATTCAGCACTGGTCAAGAATGTGTGGGCACCCCTGAGATAGATAGATAGATAGATAGATAGATTGTTGTTGGTCAGTTGAAGCTTGAAGTGCACATTTCAACTCCTCCTACCTTGTGATTCTTGCCATGCCGGTAGACCATCCAGTCCTCTCCATTGGAGCTGACCTCTAGCTTGAAGGTGGTGACATAGTAAGACCTATGTGTCTCTTTGGAAACTGCACCCTGTGTGGCAATCCCTGTCAGAACTTTCAGGAAAAGCAGATCAACCTGCAGAGACACGGTCGAGCCATCAGACACACAGAGTTTCAGCCCATTATCTCCACATTACAGTAGCAAAAACTGATGAAATTGACTGGCTAACATTCTGACATAAAGGGGATACAGCAGCTTGACCATCTCTCTCTATCACATGCACATATACACACGTGTATGTATGCATGCATCAGCTTTTCTGATAAGTCAGTTCTAGTGTTTATCACATGATCTTGTGCTTCACATCTGCTTAGGCTGCGACTTCTTACCTGGATAAACTCCTTGCTGCTGTCTTCAGCTGGTGTCCAGCCATTGTCATTGTTAAGGCGCGCCTGCCGAGGTGACCAGCGGTTGTCATAGAAGGAAGATGATGCAGAGATCTGTTCATCACTAATCCTCCCAGATTCCATTCCTAATGCCATGCTGCAGTGGGACGCTGCAGGAGAGGAGGGTGATGACCAAGAAGAGGTGAAAGAGGATGAAAAGAAATCTAAAAAAACACAGCAAAGCAGAGAACATTCAGAAAGACATACACACAATAACACAAACACACACTCACAGTCTGTGGTTTCCTTTTGCGTCATCGGGCGGAAAAACCATCTTTGGCCACAGCCAAGTCCGTGTGAAAGGAGAGAGAGAGCAGGCCAGAAGAGGACTGGATCTCCGGAGGGATCTTTGATCCACAGTACTGTCCAATCAGAGGGGCTACTGCATACACACAAACGCACATACACACCTTAACAAAAAGACATAATCTTGGAGAGCAAAAAGATGCTCAAGGAATGGCAGATGGGTGATGCGCTGGTACCTATTCTTTAGAATAAGCATGATGTGCAGAGCTGTAGAGGCATCAATTGATGAGACATTAATAACAGTATTTGAGAGAGGATGTTATAGCTTGATAAAAGCAAGAGGTTACAATTAGTTAACAGCAGTATGTCTTTGTGCATAGAAGGAGTACCACTTATGTCATTCTCAGCTTAAGAATGTTGATCTACAAGACAGCAGGAGTTGCATTGTGCCAAGAGAAAGCAAACTGCAATACTGTATGAGGAAGACAGGGGTGTGTAATCACTATGACAGATGTGTTTAGGCAGTGGTCTCCCAACCTTCATTGCACCAAGGACCGGTTCCATATCAGAGGCTATTTTCATGGACCGGGCAAGTGTTGTGGATGGTTAACGGAACCGACGTAGGCGGTTCCTGTTGCCGTGGTTCCCCAGGTAACGGCGCGAGATGTGTGTGCCGTCAAAGGTGCTTGTTGTTACGGAAAAGGATCATTGTTATTGCCCGTACAGTTGTGGACAGTTTGGAGGGAAACAAAGCGCTGGCTCGCAGGCTAAAGAAACCCTCCGTCGTTATTTAAACGTGTGTATATTTTCCCGGGTGGCTTGTGACTGCTGAATGCGCTAGCTTGGCAAGCTAGCAGCTAGTTGGTTCCGTACCGAGGTTCGGGACCAGAGGCAAATATGAATCAACATTTTTGATCGAGGCAAGCAGATGACATACATCAATTGCGAGTCGTGGACAGATGTGACAGGGAGAATCCAGTCTTATTCCAAAACAAAACACCGCTCAGAATCAGATCATACATAAAACGGAAATATCCTTAAGGAATTATCCTTTCCCTGCAACCAGTTACCTATTGACCCACGGACCAGTACTAGTCCGCGGCCCGGGGGTTGGGGACCACTGTGTTTAGGGAAGGATGGGCCTTAATCAAGAGTCAGCTACGATGATGATGAAGAAGTTGACAGATAATGTCAGACATCAGTCCCCACGGACCATTAAGTTTGTAGATGACATTGAGATTGTAGTGAAGGGAGTGATAAGGTGGAAGAGAGCCTGGAGAAACTGAATCATGCTCTGAAGAATATAAGAATGTAAGTCAGCAAGGGCAAAGTGTACGTGTGCATATTGTGCATGAGCATGAATGAGAGTGAGGCAGGTGGACAAGTGAAGATGCAAAGAGAAAAGAAGGTTAGGAGGGCAGAGGTGAAATGGGTTAACAACCAAAAACAATAGGGAGTGCATAGGAGAGGTGAAAAATAGAATCCATGTCGATAGAATGCAGCTGATTTAAGTGGAAGTGAATGTCCAGGGTGCTTTGTGGCAGTAAGGCAGCCAAACTGAGAGGGAAAGTGTTCATAATGGTAGTCAGACCAGACATGAATGATTTAGTAATATTGTAGCTCTGTCTGAAAGAGGCTGAGGTGGCAGGGATGAGGATGTTGAAGTTCCACTGGAGGTAACCAAGTTGGACAGGATTTCAAATGACTATCTCAGAGAAAGAGCTAACTATGAGTAATTTGGAAATAGGGCCTTAGAGGCAAAATTGAGATGGTTTGGATACTCACAAATGTGAGATAATGGATGTAATGCAGTGAATGTTGAAGATGAGGTGGCCAGATGATAGAAAAAGCTGAAGAATGTTGACAAAGTTTATGGATGTGGTAAAGCAAAACATCAGTGGCTGATGTCTCAACTGACAACAGCCGTGAGGACTGATGACCTGCGGTAGCGACCACAAAAGGGAGAGGTCAAATAATGGACTCAGAGAGACAATTCTCTTCGAGTGTATATGATTGCAATGATGGAAGACGCAAAACAAACTAGAAGGGAGCATGCTTTAATCCATTTATTTTATTTCAACCTTTAATGTATCTGCTCTCCACTACAGAGCGTACTCTCTTGTTTTTTAGCATTCTGCTCCAGGTTATCCTACAGCTGTGTGTGTGTATTTGTGTGTGTGTGCTTGTGAGTGAGATCACGAGCGAGACCTTGCGGTAGGCCGTCCCACACATACAGCCAGTCGTACTTGCAGTCACCCTCTCCCACCAACAGGGGGTCGTTTTCCAGATCAAAAGTCAGGAACGTGAGGATAATGTCCATGCGGGATGGGGCAATGATCGTGTAGGAGCAATCTAGGTTGTGGGGATATTTATCTGGAAAGTCTGGAGACTCAATCATCCCACAGGTGCCGGTGAAGTTGCGGAAGCAGAATTCTGAGCCTGCAACGTAGCAAAGGAGCAGGACCTAATAAGAGTGGAGATGCAAGATTGCGGGTGATATTCAAAACTAACCAAAATAATTTGAAATTGAATGTCCAAATGTTGTACATGTAGCACAACCTGTTTCATCCTGGAAAGTGCCTACAGAAAACTTCTGTTATCATTTGGTACAATACAAAATGAAATGAAATAAAATAGAATAGAATAAAATAGAATAAAATTAATAGAATAGAATTGAATAGAATTTAATTAAATAGAGTTAAGTAAAATAGAATTAAATTGACTTGAATTGAATTGTATTGCACTGAATTGAAGATGACCCCAGTCTTTTCATGACTTCAAGGTAGAAATTTCTAGATATCCCCCTTGATCTCCACAATACATTCCAGTAATTACAACAATATGCATTCTCCTGTTAAAGTGACATGTACACTTGACTATCATCATATACCTGATGACTATCATCATATGAATGGAAAGGAATGCCATATTCCTAACAACAAATCCATGAGTTAGTAAGAGAAAGGGGCCAAGTATAGATCCCTGAGGCACTCCACATATTACGTGCTACATGTGTTAGTTAGGAACTCTAATACATACACAAAAAACAAATTCTGTAAAGTCAACCTAAGCCAGTCTGAAACAACCCTTGATACTAACATTCTTTTTTAACAATCTTATTATTGTTAATTCAGTTTCTTTGTTAGTTTATTCACGCATCTCTCTGCAGGACCTTTATATATGTGAGTCTATTAACATGTATGTTTTGCCTTGTACAGCAGCGAGTCTTACATCCAACAGAATGGACACAACACAGTGACGAAAGTCTACTAGTTAAAGGGTATCATTAAAATCCCTAAATAGTGCTGACTAAGTGCAAAGATGGAGTTTAAACCCAGATAAGAAGGCCTCAAGATGTTGCACCTAGAGATGTTTTTAATTTGTGGTAAGCAATTTGTGGTTAAGAAATTAAAAAGTCACAAGACACAAGTCCAAACTAAGGTTTTTATGGGGCTGTGTCACCATCGCATGCTTAAGACTAACTGGCACACTCCCATGACCTCAACTGCTGTGGATAAGCATATTGAGCATATAGTGTGCCACAGTAAAAGAAGGTGGGAAATAGATCACTAGGGTTTAGAATGTCTTCAAAGAGTTTTCTTAAGAAATCACAGGGTGACATGCTCAAACTGATTGGAGAGAGTGAGGGGCCATTGGGATGTAGTACTAATTAGACCCTGGTTGCTCCACATATTATTAAGAAAAAAGATGAAGAACTGGAGAAGTTCTCTCATATGTCTGTTGAGCCCTGCAGGCAGACTGATTGTGGGACAACAGAATTTATAGTTTTAAAAAGTGCATTGGAGCCCATATGAAGAAATAGAAACAAAGGGAGCTTACATTGAGATAGGCTGGACTCTCCCACTCTGGAGCTTATAAATAGCCCCCCAGCTCTGCCGTCACACGTTGGAGTTTTCCACAGTGAACGAGAGGGTTGCGTCCTTGCGTCTTTGGGCAGGGAACACTCACTGTTGTTTCGGCATATGGGCCAAACAGCAGTGCAGAGTGCCCAGCCTTCTTGGATGTCCTCGGGGGGTACTAGACCATACCCCATCTGGGAGCTCCATTGTTCTACTGGGGGACTTTAATGCCCACATTGGCAATGACAGCAGTGCCTG
The DNA here is from genome assembly GCA_900312935.1 of Carapus acus. Classification (NCBI taxonomy): domain Eukaryota; kingdom Metazoa; phylum Chordata; class Actinopteri; order Ophidiiformes; family Carapidae; genus Carapus; species Carapus acus. The sequence goes on along the minus strand of OMPJ01037634.1, from coordinate 1,010 downwards.
GAGGGACATGATTGGGAGGAACAGCCCCCCTGACCTGAACCCGAGCGGTGTTATGTTGTCGGACTTCTGTGCTAGTCACAGTTTGTCAATTACAAACACCATGTTTGAACATAAGGGTGTCCATCAGTGCTCTTGGCACCAGGACCTGACACCATTCTGGCTGCATGTCGCGGACAATCGGGTGAAGAGAGGGGCAGAGCTATCAACCAATCACCACCTGGTGATGAGTTGGATCCGCTGGCAAGGGAGGAAGGTGTACAGACGCAAGACGCGGCACGCCCAAACATATTGTGAGGGTCTGTTGGGAACGTCTGGCAGAGCCCTCCGTCAGAGAGATCTCCAACTCCCACCTCCGGGAGAACTTCAAACAGATCCCAAGGGAGGCAGTGCACCATGTTTTCGACCTCTATTGTTGGAGCAGTAGCCCAAGCTGAAGTCACCATGGTGGTTAACAAGCTCCATGATGACAAGGCGCCAGGGGTGGACGAGATCCGCCCCGAATACCTCATGTCAGGTCTATACACCTTAACACCCTGTAAGAAAGAAGACACAAGAGAGTCAACGTCCTTTACTCTAGAGGAGAGTCAGCCAGGCCAGCACAGTTACATGCCACCTAACTACTCTGGCTTGGTCTGACTGCTCGCCTCCCTTTTATTTCCGTAGGGTGGTTCCCTAGTTACACAAAGATGCAGCTTCTAAAGGATGGGGGATACATGAGCTGCACCTCACATGTTTCCGTTGTTATACATTAACAGTCTTTAACTCATGTGCACAGTCAACCTGTGTTTGGCCACTTGACCCATCGAGGTCTTCGAGGTCACGCTCAGGTCATGCGTGTGAACTGGTCCACCTGTCAAATTGAGGTCATACTCAGGTTACCACAGTTACTCTTCCTTTGCAGAGCACCTTATCTTATTTAGAATAATACTTCTACAAATCACTTTTAAGCATAAGAGCATGCAACAGTCACAAAACACAGACATCAGGATAACTATACACATTCTTCTAAC
>OMPJ01037632.1:0-16753 GCA_900312935.1 Carapus acus | reverse complement strand
TCTTGATCAGAAAATATGCAGCGCTAAACCAGGCTTCGGTCACTTCTGTGACTTTTTCACCAGCTTTTTCTGCCTGTAGTGACGTCACCACAGTCGCTCTGCAAGTGAGACACATGCAGGTTTCTTTCACAGATGTAAAAAAGAACCCCTCCTCCCTTTCGTTGTGAAAGTGATGAGTTTTCTTTCATTTTTCTGCTGTTTTGGGGGGTAAAAACCTGTAGTGAGCGCCCATCTTCGCTGCTTCCCCGCTAGCTTTCCCTCCACTCGCACTGCGCACAATACTGATCATTGAACTGGAGTAGGTCAAACTTCACCCAAACTTATCTAAACTTCATGAATAATGAACATATTTTAGGATATTGTCATTCTAAAATGTCGGTGTGATTTTTAAAAAAAAATAGCAACAGAATAAAATAAAATTTTAGATGCAGCTCACTGGTGAGTGGTGCTATTTTTAGAGAACGCCTACGGGCGCCTCATGTGGTCATTGCGGGCGACCTAGCGCCCGCGGGCACCGTGTTGGTGACCCCTGTTCTACACAGACTACGTCACAGGCCACAATACGGCCAATAAAAGGTTTGCCAAAGCCAATACGGCCACAAAAAGGTACACGGGTAAAACACCAGTGTACAACTATTACTTTTTAATGACTGACATGTATGATGACTTTGTGAGGTAGACATTAATGTATGACGTGTTGAGTGTGGTCAAAAGGCTGTGAGTTTGACACGTGAGTGTGAAATTGTGTGATAGGAGAAAAGTCTAAATCAAGGCCATCATAACAACGCAAGACTAAAAGAAACAAAACAATAAGTCCCAACTCTCACCGGTAAAATGAAGAGTTCCTTCCTGCAGAGTCTTCCCTTCTACCGCCTTCTTCAATTCATTGTATTCTGATGTCAGGAGCTCAATGTGCTCCTCATGAAGAACGAGTCCTTGCATGCACACAAAGACAACGATAGATGAAGGGACGGACATGAGGAGAAAGCTGTACCGTCTCACAATGATAAGATGAATTCCATGAAAACAACTCTTGCTATTAGTTGCTCACAAAAATAAGCTAGACACAGTTACATAATCAATGTGGACTTACATCCAAATTAGAGCAAGGGTTTAAAAATTGTAGCTCTTGAATTCGTAGCTGGCTCCTTTGCATTTACAGGGGCTAAAAAAATGGATCACTGACACAACAGCTATTTCATCAGCAGCATGAGCTGTTACCTCATTAAAACCTTCACACTCATCAGGAAATGAGTGTTAGAGATGCACGAATGTAGCGATGCTGCTCTGCGTAGGTTGTGGTAAGAAAAGACGAACTAGTGGCAGAGGCTAGATCCTCTAGGCGCAGATAAAAATGAGAACTTGCGCGTGCAATACGGTCGGATGTTGGCATCTTGGGGTTACTGCTGTATATACAGCATATGTATACCGTTTCAGTTGGTTTTACCTTTTTTATGGGCCAAATCCTGAAGTTCCACAGCAGCCTTATAGCTCAAAGTCATTGGATACTCCACACACACATGCTTCCCAGCCTGTAAAAACTGTCTGAAGAGCAAGAGGATGTGGTATTGGTAAATGTTCAGGAAAAGAAAAAGGTACAAAAACATGCCTCAGGAAACGTTCTTGTGGGGGTTAAATGACGGTGAGAGTCACTTCAGTCCTGATCTATCATGTGTCCTCCAAACCAAAGCTGTGTTTATTACCTGATACTGTCCTCGTGATACTCATTTTCTGTGCAGATGAAAGCTACATGGACATCATCTCTGCGCAGAGCCTCTGTGGTTGTTATCCGATTGACCCCTTGCTGATTTTCCAAGTTTCTCCTGTTGAGAGATTTCAGTGACTTGTATAAATTGTAACAACACTGATAATGCAAAGACATACGAGCTGGAATTGGGCAAGGGTGGAGTGCACACTCGACAGGTCGCCAGTCCATCAACTGGCATTAAGGAGAACAGATGGAATAAAATTGCAGTATGTACTGTCCACAGACACACAAACAGTATGTCGGAGAAAAAAGATTGAGATGGTTTGGTCATGTGCAGAGGATAAATAATGAAAATATTGGACAGAGGATGCTGGAGATGGAGCTGCCAAGAAGAAGAAGAAGGATGATGGATGAAGGATGTGGCCACCCCTCAAGACAGCAGGCGAATGAAAAAGAGGGGTTGGAGTTGGTTGGAGTTCCTAATAACTATGTAAAACTATTCAGAATATTTGGATCAGTGACCATACTAGTTCAAGAGTAAGTATACATGAATTAATGTGACATTCAAGTCATCACAAGCTGAAATTGCAAGTGATTATTAGTGTCTCACAATATGGAAACCATCCAACAAATTAAACCAAATCATGAGAAAAAAAGTAAGACTTATCTGTTTGATTGAGATCTCCCTGTTACATTTTCACACACGTTATCAATGAGAACGATCTTAGTAAATAACCTGCCACTATTTATCAACTGTAATATCAAAGCAGATGGGTATCATTTCTCATAATTATGTATCTCAAATTATTTGTCCAGACATGGCTCAAACTAAATGATGCAACAGTATTTTCCTTTCCCACGCAATGTGTTCAAAGTTGCCGAAAGAGCATGTTAACCTTCCAGCGGTGTGATGCAAGACAATCACTTTTTCCCACATTTGTTGCCACAATGAATCGTTGCTACACATCACTTGCAGAGGACAACAAGTAAACAATCAATCAATAATCAGTGTTGAAGAGATTCCAATTGCTCTTGCATTACCTGGATATGAATCCTTTGATGACAAGCCCTCCTGCTTGATCGGCAGGCGGCAGGGCCACCAAGTCTCGGATCCTCACCGAGCCTGCCATTCCGACACCGACCACCACTGCACCAAAAATACTGCTCAAAGAAAACACATGTCAGTCAGTCTTTGTTATAGCGGATTTTGGGGATATCCAACACTAGCCAGGCATTCCTGAAACAACTTCATGACCACTGACACCAAAGACGCAATAAGTCCAGAGGGGTCAGCCCCCTGGTTTTGCTCGTCTTTGGGCCCATTTCATCAGAGGCCCAAGCTAATGCAGGCCAGTGATGGAAAGGGCAAACTAACAAAAATAACTTCAGTTAAAACAACTGTCTACCTTCAACTGTCAACAACACATCATTTCCCGTGAGGTGAATAAACTGTGACATTGCTCACTGCGCCCTCCACAGGTGCAGCGTGGAATTTTGATAAAAGGGCGAAAGTCGCCCCTCAACATTTGGCTCTGAAAATGTAAGTAATAATAGTCAGAAATATTAGTGTGTGATAATACGTTTAGTATAAATTAAAAAATCACTAAGAAATACAAATTCATCCACGTATCACTTCATCAACCTACGCAATTTCATGTGGAATTCTCAGTGTTCAAATTTGAACACTGATCTCGATATTGACCGTCACCTATTAGAGGACATACTTGACCAGTGATAAATAAAATATACCTTATAATAAAACGCATGATCACGCCCCAGGACATTGGAATGAATGGAGTAGTGCCACAGTTTACAGCCTCTCCCATAAATGACAAGTTTCACAACAATTTAGACAAAAACACCACAAAGTCAGCTCAGAATTTGTTATATATGATAAAATAGTGGGGCCCCTACCAATTCGACGCCAAATATCATTTATATAAGATATATTGCAGTCTAAGATTCGGTTGACAAGTTGCACATTTTGCTTGTTTTAACCTGTCACAAGTATTTAGTAGTTTACCCGCCAAGTTAAATCTTTAGCAGACTCAGCTAAGTGGAAAGTAAAATGGGACACCACAGCAAAGCGACGGCGTGATGTAACGTGCCCGGTCCACGACCTACACTTTGTTGCACAAAATGAGCCACACTGGCGGGTATTCTCTTACCTCATATTGTTGTTTGTTGGCGATCCACCCAAAATAAAATGGAGGCTCTTCTTATCGCGATGACCACGGGGGGCCACTGAGTAGATGCGCTATAGTGAAGGTCGCGAACTCCTGGACTCCCACAGTCGAGTGTAGGCGCTCATCAGTGGGTGAACCATATGAGCTGAGGCGGGCGGAGAGCACGCTGTGTCGGAGGCGGAGCTATGACGCAACACTGCATGCAATATTAGTGTGGGCAGAGTTTGTATCGATCACATGTTTATCACATTCAGGGCCTCATCGCCGACACCGATGAAATACTGTCATCTGACGTATAGATCGATGACATTGATGGAGAAAGAGGATGCGGCGAGACCAAAATATACTGTTATATACATCCACACTTACTTCCGTAAACACAGTATGCCGCCTGTTACGACACACTCTGTGCGCATGCGAATCACGTATCATGTCCTCTGCGCATGCGTCTCAGTACAGACCCTTGATTGTATAGATTGTCACGTGACCAATTGCTCAAATTTATAGTTAAGGCAACATGCAAACTGCAGACACACATGGCCCATGTCCGAAATCAATTGAAATGCTCCATGTCTCCTCTGCACATGACCCGGCCGTCTCTGCCTTGCCATTCTGACCTTATCCTGAAATCGCCCCACCTTAGATGATCTGCTGTCTCATTTTTAATCCTATCTCTCGTGAAAGCCTCTGCATCTTCACCTCTGCGTCCTACAACTCAGCCGTCTGAGTCTTAGATTAAGTAACTGTTTCCAATCCATGCATCATGGCAGGTCTCACAACTGTCACCTCAACTTTCCATCTGCTCCTTGCCCATCACAAAGCACCCCTGACACTGTACTCCATCCATGCCATCCTGCTCACACTGTATTCTTCACCCCTCTTGCACACTGCCAATTAGATGGTTGATGCTAAGTATTTTAAGTCTTCGCTCCTTGCCATCTCCATTCCAGCATCATCCCATATATCTCCCATAAGGACAATCGACAATTCAGCAGATGCACATGATGAGTTACTGAGATACACATATTGGCTTTTATTTTTTGTATTAACTTTGTTGCATGACTGGATGTTGGAAGGTTTTCACTCAGATTTTAACTCAAGAAAGGTTGGCACATCATTAATATCAGAAAGTGTCTATTTTATTTCAGTGTTGTATAGTCTTATAATGAATATAGGCATTGAAAAATGAAAAGAATGTATGAATATTAAAATTCATTTAAATTTCCTTCACATGTTTTTGGTGTTCTTCAATAAGTAGGTAGCAATAGTATAATTCTCTCATTTCTTAATACAGGAAGAAATACTGACTGTATTAGCCACACAAATGCTTCCTGTATTAACAACAAAATACAGAAAGAAATACTGCATTAAGGACTTTAAGTAGGCTTACCTGAGGTACAGAATCTGGTATGCCAAATGTTTCAATGAAAATAACAAGTGACCCCAGCCTTCTGGAAATGCAGTTCTTTTGAAAGGATATGAAATTTTTGATATGATTTACATTCACAATGATACTTCATTACATGTGAACGGCAAATATATTATGGATGTAAAGGGATGCTGACGTGATGTGCAGATTGAAAACAAAGCGCAAAACAAGGTGGATTCAGTGTATGTGTGAGTATAAGTAGTTTTAGTTCTTTTAAAATGAACTCATACCTAGCAAACTAGCAAAAATAGCCATGTTTGTCCATTTCTTGACCCTGGAGGTCAAGAAATGGACAAACTATTGATCATGGTGGTCAAGAAATGGACAAACTGTGGACCCTGGCACTCTTATAAAGGGCAGTTGTGCATATTGCCGATGACTACTTTGAATCAGCACATGGAAACTCTCCGTTTGGCTCCTTATTTTCTGCATTGCTTTCTTGCCTTTGGAAAATTGCTCCATTTGCCAATTTTATCCACCTCAACTTGATGCTCTTAGTAAGACCGCTCTCCTCCAGTCTCTTGGACAACTGAGATAGAGATAATCAGATCATTGCAATGTGTATGTTAAGATAACTTCAGTGACAGTGCTTTGATTGAACTCAATCTTAACAATAGCTACATCGAACATTTTTAGACTTGCAAATCTGACTAAGACATGCACAAGTGCCAAATTCACATTACCTGTTTCAACTCAGCCTCAGTTACAGCCTCCAGTTCAACAGCTGAATCTCCTTTAACCACCTTCAGTCTCACCACTAGCCTGTTCACATGAGCTATGGAGGAAAGAGTTTCGCTGGACTATCAAAAGGTTTGCCAAGGCGCAACAAAACTACACCATGATCAACTTCAATATGAATCTCTGCCTACCTGAGTAGCAAACAAAGAACAATCTCACGGAGCAAACAGAGTTATGCCACCTCCCATGATGTAAGAGCACACAGGTATCACTTGGTTGGCTATTCGGTCCCACGTGCCATCCTTGGAAAGGAGTGATGCTTCCGTCTGACCACTTGAAGTCATCTCGGAGCAGTCCAATCCAACGTGTTGCGTTGGACAGGCTCTGAATTTCATCATTTTCAGCTTTGTTCCTCACACTTGCCAGGTCACTGCTGTGTCTTCTGCAGTAGCTCTGGGCCTCCTTCCAGGTCTTGCCTTCATTTACAAAGACGAATCTTGGAGAGTCACTTGCTTCTGCTGTCAATACAGAAATTAGATGTGAAAGGATAAATGTGTTTGCAAAAATATTGGGAGAGTAGATTGTTCCTTTCCGCCTTGTTTGGTGTCTTAACACCTGTGTCTTATTTAACCCTTGATCGTGAAGAGCATATGAAAAAAATACTTGAGGTTTTGAAAACTGAACATTATCCTTTATTGGGATTTTCTTGTACCTTTTCTAAGCACCTTAATTTCGAATTTGTCATTGTAGCAGATGAGTGTCACTCTACAATCACATAAACATCAACCAGTTCACATCTCTCAAATGTTGTCCCAAATACCCGCTGACTGATTCTTGATACAAGAATTCATCCTGTTCACCAGTTATAATGGCTTTTGATGTTATCTCTTCAGTATAGGGAATCTACAATGTTGGGTGTAAGCAATGTGTATAAGCATATTGTGAAATTACTGTTCCAGTAGTCACAAAACACACAATGTTAATGTCATTTTGTTCTTACCATTATAGCAAACAAATGGCCTTTCCATGCCACAGGGAGCATCAAACCATTTTCCTAATTCATTCATTGCCACACAGTTGAAGTATCCGTTGTTCTTCGGTTGTCCATCATCCCACATCCAAAAGTCTGCTTTTGCATCACCATGGTAGCTGTCCATCTCCAGTGACCATCGCCAGCTATTAGTCTTAGCATAGAGGCCAATCCAAACATGACCTCTGTAGTACAAGGCAGCAGTTCTCACCACCTTGTTCAACTCATCGGCATCCTCGGTAGTAGCTAGGTCAGTGAAGGTTTCTCTGCAGTGACTCTGAGCATCATTCCAATTTTTTGCAATTTCCACCATGTGGTAGAGATGACAAAAACAAATGGGAAGGATGCAGAATCCTGTGGTCACAGAAAAAAAATCACTGAATTTCATCAGTCCATCTTAAATGCAATGAAAAAGGTTTTTGTTCTCTTCAATGCTGAAGTAAAGCTTCAAGGGATTCAACCAACCAACTTGGTATATTTGGCTGTAATATGTAATTCATCAGTATTTGGTGTATGGACAATGAACGTGTAGGCTGTGTACCTGAGAAAAACGCAACAGTCAGTCTTTCTCTCCATCGCATAGTTACTTGAGCAGTTCTAAAGAAGAGAATTTGCAAACAGAAGCTGAATTAGTTTGAAGACAAACATTTGTTGTGTAAAAAAAAAAAGGAATTGTCTGTGTATTTTCTAGGAACACTCCACAATAACATTTTCATTAATTTCAAGACTGTTAATTAATCTCAGACACTGCAAATGCCCTGCCTTGCTATTGACAGATTGCTTGTCAATATTTCAGGTTGTCATCTGAACGACAGAAAATAGTTTGTTGAAAGATTGTTTGTTTTTCAATTTCAAATGTTATTTCTTACCCAAGCACTTTGTGGTGGATCGTAGCTCTGGTGGTGAGTGGATGGACAAATGCAAATCCAGACTTCTTGTACGCCTGGTGAATGCAAAGCTACAACATTTCCTCTGAAGCAGGGATTACTTACAAGATTCTAATTTCCTGTTTTAGGAGATCCTGAAAGTTCACAAATATCAAAATGTCACTAAAATGGGGACAGATGTTTTCTTGCTAGTAATGGTAAAACTTGTCATCTGAACATTTCCATAATTTTCAATCCGAGGAAATCGATCAGAATCAGAAATACAGAAGATCTCAATAATCAGTCAAGGTGAGATTGGTGAGAAGTAGTTTTTTTGTTTTTCTTCTTCTTCTTCGCCCCATGGCCCTGATTACCTTTCACCCCTTGCGTCTATCCTTCATCATCATTCTATCATTGACTTACACACCAACCACGCTCATGTCCTCCTTCACAACATCCATTGAGCTTCCCTACATTTCTCTATATATATCTATGTTTCTGCAAATCATTCTTGTCTTGCAATAAATCGATGTCCAGCATCAATTCTAATGGACTGTTCCTCTCTGTGCCCTACCCCTCCAATGCTGTTTTCACTTAATCTTTGCACACTGGTTTAAAAGTCATCAAATTCTTGTTGAGGATATACTCTTCATTTATTTTGATAAACCCACATAGACAGGATCAATAACCAGAGATACAAAGAAAGTAAGTTAGGCTCATGGATCACTTAAAAAAGTAGTTTTATTTTTTGAGCACCTAGAGATACTTAGAAAACTCTGTCATCTAAAGATCAGGTATACATTTTCAACAAAAATCATCAGACCTGTGGAGCGTGAATATAAACTTCATTACTATAACATCAACACCCTTTATTGCTGGCCAAAACTGCCCAAAATTAAACACACTTAAGATGATGTTTCACCCATATATGTTCAGTAATTTGTTGTGTAGTCATCAACAATTGAAAGTAAATTGAATAATTGGGTAAAAAAGCTTTTCATTTTCAAGTGTGATCACAATTTATGCACTGCGACAAAATGATGGTGGGAGATTGATTAGAATTGTGAAAAAAACGTGGTTTTAAGCATAATGCTGAATTACAGGAGCTGGTGGTAAACCTTATTCTAAACCATTACGTTCATTCCTGACAACTGCATTGTGATAAAACAACCTTTGCCAATCATAAATACAATGATCTAATACCATGATCTCCCGGAATTAGTAAGAAATCCCAAATATAGAACAACACATTGTACACAAACCATATGTTCAAAATCTCAGGTTTTTAGTGACCTTAACGTGTGTGTGTGACCTTTGCATCATACAAAAGTACAGATTTTCAGGTAACATCCCTAACGCAAAAGGTACAGTACGTAAACTAAACAACATTCCTCCAACAAATCATTGTTTCGTTAAAGCACACAATATTTTCCCAAACCAGTTAAACCGTTTCACTGTTTCCCTTTGTCTGTGGCTGGAATTTGACCTTAGGCATAACATTAAAAAAAAAGTGACAATCAGAAAAAAATTTACTGTAATTTCTACAGCAGAAGTTATTATTCCTTTATTGTTTATATCTAATCCTAGATCACAGTTTGATTGGATTTCCTGGTCCACCTCTATGCTTAAAAAGTTTCTATTTCTATTTTTTTCATCTTTTGTGAAACAAGGCTTATGTTGCTCGGTGTTATTAATAAATTGTTTTGGGAGACTGAGTCTATGAGTGAGTGGCAGCATGGAATAATTACTCTCCTTCCCTTTATCATTTTTGCTACGTGAATGTGACTGCATTTGTGTGAACGCTACTTAAACAACAGCCTTTGTTTCACGAATGAAAGAGGTTCAAATTGTAGAAAACAGTTTTTTTCCCTACATAATTTGCATCTAGTAACTTGTACTTACTAAGTGGAAAGATAAATATGTATTTCTCAACAGATCACTACAGGGCGCACACCCTTTTGTAGAGCCTGTATTTCAGGAGAGTTCTACTGTGCAAAAGACTGTTGGACATCACACTCTACTGTGTAAATTACTATATATTGCATTATAGAATGCACAAATACAATTTACAATGATTAGCTGCAGATTTAGAGATTATACATTTCTGGGGATAATTACATGACAAAATGACAAATTAAAGGAAAGGCCTTCAGGTATTCTATAAAGTAATTTTCGGCGTCAGTAATTTAACAAGAGCAAAATTTACAGTGATTTGTAATGACTTTGAATGACATGTTACATGTTATGTTGACCATGTCGCTAACCAAGCCCCATTATGCAAATGTCATGATGTCATTATGACCCCTATGTAAATACACACATACATGTAAATGTTGTGCCAGAGCAGTGTGTCTGTGTTTAAGTGTTTTTAGAACAGCATGAAAGAACCAGTGTCACTGCTTGCCCTGGTATTCAAATATGTCCATGGTGTGTTGCAAAATAAGTTTTACACTTTATATCTGTGGCGGGTGTGTGTGATGATGTTTCGTCTGTATCGTGTCGTTGCTCTGAGATGCCTAACCAACATAGGTGTTCTCTATACACAGCACAATGTACTGGTTGGAGCAGGAGTGGCTGTGCTGCCCCAACAGCCGGCCTGCATGCAGAAGGGCAGCCTGGCCTGTCACCGCCATGTCATCTGTCCTCCATGCTTCGCAGTAGTTGTTTGTCAGACGGATTCCCCGTGTGCTGGATCCATGCCACACTATTTTGTCAGGCCTGGGAGCAAGTTTACGTCTTCAGGTTACCTTCTCCATCTTATACATGGTTTATACTTCATATACAGTATGTTATATCATATAACATTCAGGGTAACACATTTTTCCCCTGTCTAAGTCCAATTGGTTAAGATTTGCCAATTTCTTAGTGGTCTATCTGCGTGGAAATGTACATTCTCACTGACAGTTGGGTTGACTCTAATCTACTCAATTCAAGTCGAATCTAGTCTAATCTCATTTCCCCCTAGCACTCATCTTGGAAGTAAATATTGGACACCTTTCTTTACTGTGCTCTGAGACAGTCTTCTTCTTCTTCGGCTGCTCCATTAATGGGTCTCCACCTACTTTTGTCCCTCCAATCATTCACTGAAACCACTGCTTTCCTCATGTCTTCCTTCATTACATTCGTCAACCTTCTCTGTGATCTTTTCCTCCTGCCTTGCAGCTCCATCTCCAACATCCTCTGTCCGATATACCCACCATCTCTCCTCTGCACATACCAAAACCATCACAGTCTTGCCACTCGGATCTTCTCCCTTAATCACTCAAACTGAGCTGTGCCTCTGATGATCTGATATTCGATTCTTTGTGGCCTGGTTGCACCCAAAGAAAACTTCAGCGTCTTTATCCCTGTCCCCTCAGCTTAGCCTCCTCTCTCTTAGACAGAGCTACTGTCTCTAAACCATACATCATGACAAAACCATGTTGCCACTCCTTGTAACTTCACATGCTTCACTCTGATTCATAATCATGTCTTGCTCCAGTTGACTGTTATTCCTGTACCCTCCAGTAAAACTCCCACCTCTCCAGGTACTCTCCCAAATGTCTCCTATCCTTACCCCAGAAAACAAAGGTTAGGTTAGGGTTAGTAAACAACCAAATTCACCTTGCCAATGATTTACCAGGTAGCCACTGCTTTCTATAAAGCACAGCTAAAAATACTATGTTTAATTGTGTCTTGTTTCAAGTCTAAGCTAACCAAGTAAAACTATTTCAAATATCAGAATTGATTGATCAGTATTTACATGTCATGTTGCAACTCCTTCAAAGGATAACTTTCTGAAGCATGCATTGCTTTGATATTCAAAAACACTTACCATGCTGAGTGTGTCATGATGTTATGTCCATCAAAGGAGTAAATTGGTGTGGATGGATTAAAAACACCCCCATTTCCAGAGAAGATGGACATCCAACTGCTGAACAGCACCTCACCCTGACAAGAGAGTGACAAGAGGGCAGAGGAGTTGTGTTCACATAGTTTTGTACGCACAGATTGCAGACTGTGATCTGGGGTTGGGAAACTACGAAGGGCCACACTGATTTTCACAATTTGACTGCTGCAGGGGTGAGGAGTGGGTCTGCCCTTACAGGTAGGAACAGTATAAATTTAGTTAATTCAGGCAGCCGTGAATCAGTGGGCATCCCACGGTGGACATCAGCAAGTCCTGACCCAGTCTGAAACATTGGTTGGGGATCTTAAACACTTGCCAAATGATGTAGATTATCAAGGGAAAAAAAATCTGGCCCACAGTAACAGTGCTAGTGAGAAAGCACATTTGAAGTACAGTATTTTGAACATTGTACTTCTGTACTCCTCTACAGTACCTGTGCAATGATACATAAAACAAAAAAATGTTTGTTGGCTTGATTCAGATTCTTCCGTCCTCTTTGTATGCCACCAACATGAGGACTTACCTGGATATTAACCACAGGCATGACAGTATGGTCGCTCTTCCTCACGATGGTGGACAGATCCTGTAGGTGTGAGGACAGGAAAGCTCTGTACGTGGCCGTCAGCCCAACAGAGTGCGCCTGTTGGTAACACTGGAAATCCGCCCCCCGTATCCCATGCATGTCCCCCTTCATTGGACTGTTCAGTGCTATTAGATGGAGCTACAAAAGAGAAATGGCATACAGAGGCAATTTCTATGTAATGATTAAAGCTTCATGTGATTTCAGTTAAGTTGCCCCTTTTTGTGTCCAATTGTACTGTACTCACTCCTGGTGTAGAACTCAATGCCTTGGACAGTACACTGTAACTTGGCTGATATACTCGACTTAGGTCTTTCGCCTCCTAGTAGATGAAAAAATGTAGATATTTCTGGGTTGCAAAGGAATACCTTAACAGTCATTTCTTCCCAGCAATTTCACAGAGTAAAAGAAACTAAATCACGATAATCCGATTTCTGATCGAATCAGTTACGCAAATCTTGTTTGTGTCACAACATGGTCTGGACCTTATGTCGCTTCCTCCATTCCCCATTCCTGCTTAGTGCCTGAGAAACAGCTGACGTTGGAGAAATATCAGGGATCAACTGTCCAAGCTGAAAAAACAAAGCAATGTTTATCTTAAAAACTACAATTTATATTTGAAAGGTTTTGTTTGGTATGCTGTTCTGGTGTGTAGTGAGAGAGAGAGAGAGAGAGAATGTATGTGTTGTAGTTTGCATTGTGAATTTGGAGGACCTTCGCGTAAAGAAGTCCCAAAACAAAGCTGCTTGCGGTGTTGGTGCCTACAATCATAGTGTCTCAACAAAATAAATAAGGCTGAGAAATTTGAATTTACCACAAACCTGAACTTTGCGCCAGCCATTCCGTGTTCTGACGTACATCTCTCCTCTGTCAGAGACATAAGCCAAACTTCCCTCATTTGCATCTTGTTTTGCTCCAATCACAGTATGGATTGTTTTATGGACGGTCACCTGGTAGGACACCAACAGAGCATCAATATATCTATCAACACATATAAACTCAAGCAGAATTGTGCCAACTTTTTGATGTGTTTGAAGCAATGAATTCAAAAACAGTCTGCTTAGATAGCTGATTTGTGATAGAGGCCGCATACCACATTGACATATCCTTGCAAGTTGGGTGATTCAAGAGGACCTGGAGTGCTTGTGCCTGAAATGAAGGAATAGGTTCAATGGGGAGGATAACTTGATGTTCACAAGCTCTTCTCTGGTTGGGAGACCCATGTTTCCTGACATGGCCTTACCAACAGAAAAAGAAAATGCACCTGCCAATCCAGTGCGTCAGCCATCTGTGACGCAATTTTTGTGCAATTGCTTTGTTCTTTTCAGCAACTCACAGACACCCCTGTACCTGATCCAAAGATAGGTGCAGGCCCTGGGGGGCCGGGGGGACCCGGGGGTCCTCTTCGACCAGGTCGGCCAACCCCAGCAGCTCCCGGTGGACCAGGAGAACCAACGGGACCAGCTGGACCAACGATGGACTCACCCTTTGGACCCTACAACATTTTGATACATTGACAACATTTGGTTACAACGATGCACCACTAATTGGTTGTTCTTCAGGTGATGGTAATGAGATAAACAGCAGGCAAATACCGTGGACACAGAATAGGAATAGTATTACTGATTACATATTACTACAGACATGGAGTATCAAGACTGAGAGTGGGGCTCTACCTTTTTTCTTTCACACTCATTTTGTTGATTTTTCAAAAGTAATGAATTCAACACAGATCTATTCATCACAAAATCACAACATAATCACACTGACCACAAGACCTGTCTTCCCAGGTAGGCCAGCGTCACCCTTGTCTCCTTTCTGGCCTTTGTGACCAGGCTCCCCTTTGGCTCTCTAAGAAAGTTAGAACACAGAGAAACAATGTTGCATTATATTTAGATTGTAATATTACATTGTTACTGTTCAGTATTAAAAGACTGTGTTTGTACTTCTCTAGCCTATCAAAATGTAATCTTGCTGCCAATTCTATTTCTCTGGCTCTTCGTTCGGCATCAGATAGATGAGGGCATTAGTTAGAGGTAAATGAGGGCAGCCATGAAAAGGGAAGACAGGTGGTTGGTTGGTGGTTATGCCTGTGGAGGTATGGAGATGCCTGGGAAGGGGGCGGTTGAATTTTCAAACAGATTATTTCATACAATCTTATGGGCGAGAGGATGCCAGAGAAATTGTAAGAGGAGTTGTAAGAGGAATATGCCACTGTCAGGCTTACCACGGACAATGAGTATTGCAACTTAGAGTAGAACTCACCACCAAGCCCTCAGGAAAAACAGATGCTAGAATGAAAAAAATCAACAGTTATACAAATCAATATGCATCACATTTGTCAATAATCATAAATGGCGTTGCAGTCAGTGTTCATCACATTTCATCACAATTTCATCACATTTTGGTTGACCTCCTTTTCCCCAGACAATGACAAGATGGTGACGAGCTAAACACTACATGACACGGATTGAAAAGACATCAATTGACTTTGAAATTGATATTCACACTGAAGCTGATAACAAATAAAAACAAAATGACAATGGTGAAGGCAATGTTTAAGCAACATCAATGCAATGACTTTTGGCTTGTATGGAGGGTAACATCGACAAGACGGTGGGACGTCCAATCAAAATGCACATGTTGGGAAGGTATGGCAGGATTCAAACTGCCACAAATTCTATTTGAAACAACATAAAACAGTACAAACAAAATGTCACATGTCGCTGTGTGGGATAAAGGAAGAGCAGATACATGGACACACTTCCGGAAAAGTTATGATTAAATCAATCGCATTTTTGCCCTTTAGATGTAAGGTCATATATTATTGATCATAAGAGACTTTGGAGCTGCTCGTGCTGTGAAAGATCAAACTTGGTTCTCTGAGGTTCGTAGCACTCTAGTACTCTTCAGTAATGGAATACATGCAAGGAGGGAATTTCAGTGTGCAGCATTACACGTGACAATTAAAGATTAAGTTTTCTCAGGCCTTACTAGTTGTGACAGGAGCTTCTGTCATTTCCTGGTCTCCTTCCTCTCCTTCAACCGTCACAGACTCTATCCTTGTCATGGAGTCCTACACATGTGTACACACACATACACAGACACACAAATATTGAACAAAACAATTGCAAACGTTGAAACGCAGACAGACTGTCAAAAAAAAACCCTCAAACCAAAACCAACACAAATGACATGACATTTGTTGACCCTTTACAGGGGTTTCACCAAGGTTCCAACCTTCGATTGTTACTTCAGGACATAACCACATATTTTCAGAACTCAAGGTCAATGTCAATCGTCAAAGATCACGATCAAATAACTTAGCACATCAACGCACACATTGTGTCTTGGGATGACCCTAGACCAGGGGTCACCAACACGGTGCCCGCGGGCGCTAGGTCGCCCGCAATGACGACATGAGGCGCCCGTAGGCGTTCTCTAAAAATAGCACCACTCACCAGTGAGCTGCATCTAAAATTTTATTTTATTCTGTTGCTATTTTTTTTTTTTAAATCACACCGACATTTTAGAATGACAATATCCTAAAATGTGTTCATTATTCATGAGGTCTTCTTTTTTACATCTGTGAAAGAAACCTGCGTGTGTCTCACTTGCAGAGCGACTGTGGTGACGTCACTACAGTCAGAAAAAGCTGGTGAAAAAGTCAATAGAAGTGACCGAAGCCTGGTTTAGAGCTGCGTATTTTCTGATCAAGAGGATGGGGGCGTTTTCAGGCGGAGAAGTTCTCAAAGAGGCAATGATGATAGTTGCCAACACTGTACCTCAAAACAAGAGAAATGGAACAGATCCAATCTCCGCTAACTTGACCTAACTGGACCGGGATCTGGCGAGGTGCTGGTTGTTGCTGGTTGTCGCGCATCCAGTGCGCGAGTCCATGGACAGCAGCAGTACAGCGCAGCTGTTGGTTTTTATCCGAATTTTATCCGAAAATGCTGTAGATTCGGACATTACTTCAAAATGTGACTCTTTTTTCTTTCTTTTTTTTAATGTAAGCTGATTTTCTTTAACATTACATAATTGATAACGTTTTGAAACATTATGCAAAAAAGTTCATATTAGTCAAAAAGGCTTGTCAGTGACCATTAGAAATGGGACATCTTTCCTATTAAATGGAGTATGCAAGCGATCATCTGAAAATTGAACAGTTACTGAGGTTGATAGAAATTAAGTGCTTAATATTGATATTTTTTTCCCACCTTGTTGTCATTGTTGATAATTGTTGTGAGAAATCATATACGTACGTGATCAGTGTCTTCACATAGATGAGTCTCGTTAATCATTATTAATAACTTAAATATAAAATTTAGTAAATTTGTTATTTCAGAAGAGCGTATCAAATTGGTAGCCCTTCATTGACTCGATA
>OMPJ01037630.1:2134-14981 GCA_900312935.1 Carapus acus | reverse complement strand
GGCTTTTAGGGCCTGTCACTCCACCGAAACTGCCCTTACCAAAGTGGTAAATGATCTACTACTTGCTATGGACTCAGACTCAACGTCCGTGCTTTTATTATTGGATCTCAGTGCAGCCTTCGACACCATTGATCACTGTATTCTATTAGATAGACTTAATCATAATTTTGGTATCTCCCGCCTAGCTCTCTCCTGTCTTAAGTCCTATCTGTTTGATCGTACCCAATGTGTCTGTTATAATAACTCTACATCTATATTCTCTGAGGTTAAATATGGAGTACCCCAGGGGTCGGTTCTCGGCCCTCTGCTTTTCTCTCTTTATATTTCACCTCTTGGCCAAATTATACGCAGTCATTGAATAAATTTTCATTGCTATGCGGATGATGCCCAGCTGTATGTGCCTATAAGGGCATATGATCATTCCCAGATTACTAAATTAGAAATCTGCTTGGCCTCTGCGAAAAATTGGATGGTACAAAATTTCTTGCTTTTAAACTCTGATAAAACCAAAATGCTGGGTGTTGGTCCTGCCAGACACGGACACCAGTTTGATCAAATAACAATAACTCTCGGCAACTGTGTGATCTCGCAAAGTGTGGCTACCAAAAATCTTGGTGTATTGTTTGATCCCACCCTTTCTTTTGATAGGCACATTAAGGAAACCACAAAGGCTGCCTTCTTTCATTTATGTAATATAGCCAGAATTCGGTCGTTTCTAACCATGCCTGATGCAGAGACTCTGATTCATGCATTTGTTTCATCTATATTGGATTACTGTAATGTTCTGCTCTCAGGTCTGCCTCACGCCAGTACTAAAAGTCTTCAGATGGTTCAGAATGCAGCAGCTAGAATCTGAACAACAATCTGAACAAGAAAATTCAAAAATATTACACCAATCCTGGCCTCCCCTCATTGGCTTCCTATCCATGTTAGATCAGACTTTAAGGTGCTTCTGCTGACCTATAAAATTCTAATTGGACGTGCTCCAGTATACCTCTCCGACCTCATTAGACCCTATATTCCGGCTCTAGCTCTCCGGTCTCAAAATGCAGGGCTACTGCATGTACCCAAAGTCAATAAGAGGTCTGCAGGTGGCAGGGCCTTTTCCTTTCGGGCCCCGTACTTATAGAATAACCTCCCTGCTGACATCAGATCCGCTGACTCTGTTGAAACCTTTGAATCAAAACTAAAAACTCATCTTTTTAGCTTAACTTACAAATAGCTTCCTGAATTTGACTTTTTATGTACCATTTACTGCATGGTGGGTCGGTTTCTGTCTCAGTGGGCTTACCAATACTATCCTGCCGACGAGATTTTACTCAGATTACTATTTATTGTTGTTATTCATCGCAACTGCTCAACCCCTGCCTCTTTCTAACCCTCTGTTTTTTGTTCCACAAGCTCATGAGCACCCAAGCTGTGTGCCCCTCTCCCTTTTCTCTGTCTCTCTCCCTGTTCTCTTCCCTGTCTTTCTTGTCTTAGGAATCCCCCGCTGCATCATCACCCATCTTTGACATGCTCCGCTCCCCCATCCATCACTGCCAGTTCTGGAGTCTGTAGTCAATGCGATAGTGGTCATGGCTCTGGTCCGGCTTTCTCCCGGTGGCATTCTGGAAGCTCCTTGGCGTCCTCTTCGCTACATTATAAAACTACATCATCTGTAGTACTTGTTATGACTGTTGTATATTGTCCATGTCTCTACACAACATATATTGCATGTCTGTCCGTCCTGGGAGAGGGATCCCTCCTCTGTTGCTCTCCCTGAGGTTTCTTTTTTTTTTCTTCCCTGTTAAAGGGGTTTTTGGGGAGTTTTTCCTTATACGATTCGAGGGTCTAAGGACAGAGGATGTTGTATTGCTGTACAGAGTGTAAAGCCCTCTGAGGCAAATTGTAATTTGTGAGATTGGGCCAATACAAATAAAAGTGACTTGACTTGACTTGACATGTGAAGTTCAAACCCAGCAAATCCAGGAGCATATTCATTGTCAAAGGGAAACACTAGGACTAGCAGTTCCATACCAAAGATACACCCATTCCTTTGGTGTTGGAGCTGCCAGTTGAGTGCCTAGGGCACTGGTAAAACGTGATCCTCAAAGACTCAGACCAGTGTCAGGGAAGAAACCATCAAAGGCCTTGTCAGAATAGATGAGACCTAGCTTCCCGGCAAGTTGAAACTGTGGTGCCTGCAGTTTTGGCTCTTCGCCCACCTGATGTGGCCTCTAACGGTCTGTGAGATCAAAATGACCAAAGTCAAGAGGCTGGAGAGGACAGTCACTTCATACAACAAGAAGTGGCTTGGCCTCCTGTGTTGCCTCAGCAACATCAGCTTGTTTGAGCGCGGTGCCCTGGAATTGCCTGTCTCTAGCCTCACAGAGGAATATAAATGCATCAGATTGAGACTTAACATGACGCTGAGATGTCCCACAATGGAATGATCCAAACTGCTGCCCCCAGACTAGCAACTTGGAGAAGGTGGATTCCATATGATGCCGTACAGCAAGCATGTACTGCTCTCAGGCATAAAGACATTGTGGGACAGGTGCAGCATGGAAAAGGTGGCAAGTAGACCCACAGGGCACAAGGCAACATCAACCCAGATGAGAAATCTGGTGGTTTCTCAGCTGCAGAAACATGAGGAAGCAAACAGATGCACAAAGGCAGTCTCACAGTCCAAACAGGGCCAGTGGACTAGCTGGGAAAACCTGGAGCATCGAAAGCTCACATGGGGGGATCTTTGGGAAATGGAGGAAAGCCAAATCAGGTTCATCATCAGATCCACCTACGATGTTCTTCCCACGCCCAAGAACCTTTACCAGTGGAGAGGAGAAGATCCATGAAGCGCATGAGCACAGCGCAGGCTGTAAAACAAGTTTATCCCATGGCTGCTATACCTGGAGGCACAACAAGGTCCTAAGAAAACTGGCGATCACCCTGGAGGGAAGGAGGACTATCAACATCTCCCTCCCTCCCACAATGCCTCAACCTTTTGCTGGGCAACACCCAGCAAAACCATCTGCAAGAAAGGAAGCAACCCTCCAAGGCACAGCCCAAGACTGGAGAATGCAGATAGACTTTTGACCAGAAACTCACCATTTCATCTGAGACCATTACATCTACCCTCAGGCCAGACCTTGTTTTGTGGTCAACGGACTTTATTTTGTGGTCAACCTCCCAGAATTTGCTTCTTGTACCTTGGGAGGCAGCAATTGGTGAAGCATATGAAAGGAAACGACTGAAGTACTCTGACAAAGCAGCTGCAGCATAACAACGCGGCTTGCGTGCCCAGGTGCTCCTGGTCAAAGTCGGATGTAGAGGTTTTGTTACAACGTCCACAACCAAGCTTCTTAAAGGGATGGGAGTGTGAGGACAGGCCTTCCGACAAGTTGTCAAATCAATGTCATAGGCTGCCAAACTAAGCAGCAACTGGCAATGGATCAAGAGAAAGAACCCCAATTTGGCTGTGAAGGACTAATCCAGGGGTTAAAGCAGAGTTGGGCACACCTGGGATACCAGGCGTAACTGTTGAGCCCTTTCGAAGTGGGCTTAATTCAATGAAACAACAATGAAGAAGGGTGCCCACTTGATGACCCCAGTGAATCATTTACTCCTGTCCCTCTCAACACTGTTATTTTAGTACTGATTATCTACGGGATTGTAATGCCTAGTCCTAGAAGCTCAACCCACATCAGTTGTGGCCAATCCGACCCTTTTGGCCAACTACGCTGTTGTTGGCCAGTAGGTTGCTTACAGACATGATGCTGCTACTGTCCGAAGACAGAGAAGGAAAGGAGGTTTGCTAGTTTGGAAGCAGCGATAGAAGAGGATTGGTAAGAGTAACATTGGTGAAAGTAGTGTAATTGAATGTAGGGACAATGACCTGAAAAGGTAGATATATAGCATATAAAAAAGATGAAATGGAAATGTAGTAAAGCTGTCAGCATTGGAGAGGGATGCAAAATGTTCTGCTATGGTGTAAATGAAATGAGGAGCAGGGTTGGAAAGATCTTGAAGGAACTCTTAATCCCAACATTTCATGTTCTTTTTACATATACTCTTACTTATATTTTGTTACTGCACCGTGGATGAGAGAGAAATGCAACTTCAGCCCCCTGTCTGTCTGTGCATATAAAGGATCTGACAATCAGGTTGACTTTGACTTTGACTATGATAGGCTCATGAGCATGAGTCAAGATAGAAAAAGGATGATGTTGAAAGTTATTGGTGCATATGTCCCACAGGTTGGACGCATGTCTGTAGATAGAGAGGATTTCTGGAGTAACTTAGATGACATTACATGGAATGTCATTGGACAAGGATGGTAGTGATTTTGGCAAAAGGATGGAAATGGCATTGATCAATACATACAGGATAGAGGAGCACAAGGTGAATTAGAAGGTAGGAGGACGGTAGATAATATATAGTTCACTCTAGAAATGAGAAAATCTGACTGAAAATTTAAGTTGAGCAAGTTTGGGATAGTCACAGGCAAGATTGAGAGGGTTTGGTCCTGTGCGAGGAGGGATGGTGGATATATAGAGCTGCAGATGTGGGAGATGCAGCTGCCAGGGAGGAGGAAAAGAGGGAAACCACAGAGAAGGTTCAGGAATGTAGTTACCAAAGGGCAATGGGTGTTTCAGTTGATGATTGAAAGGACTCTTTTCTCCTCCACTTGTACATTTTTGTCGTCGAAAGAGAAATGGGTTGTCAGCTTTGCCAGATACCTTGTACCTGAGAGGCATTATTTGAGAGGTGCACTATTTTCTTTCTGTTTCCCCAAAAAATCATTTAGGCTTATACCATAGGTTTTCAGCCAATTGTGGTAATAACTGTTATAATTGTGGGCAAATTATGCTTTAGACCTCGAAACACAAGATACTGACACTTGTTGGACCCCAGCAAAAATGGAGGGCCAGGCGACAAGAGCCATACGATGCTCCCTTTAAAGCAGTGCCTCTCAATTATTTTCTGTTACGCCCCCCTAGCACAAAGAAAACAATTCCCCCCCCCCACTCTCTGCCGCGACTATACATAATATCTTTTATGTATATTTATTATGTCCGTAGAGTTTATACGTTGCTTTTTCTTTTTTCCAAAGACACTTTTGTCTTTGAAAAAACCAACGTATACTTAATAGCATTTGTCTGTAAAATTGTTATAAGTGCACTTCTGCATAGAATTATATCCTTATTAATTAGAGATGTCCGATATTATCGGCCCAATATTGGCATAAAAATCTAATACCGGTATCAGATTTTTTGGCTTTAAAACCGATAAAATTAAAACCGATAAAAATCAAATGATGCTTGCGTTACACCAAAATAGTGCCTATGCGCTCCTGAAGTGTTTACCGACGCATATATCGGTATCGGCTGATATTGGTATCGGTAAATTGATAGTTGGACAATATCGGCTTATCGGATATCGGCAAAAAAGCCAATATCGGACATCCCTATTATTAACATTAAAGAAAACAAAAAAGAAAGAAATAAAGTTCAATTTACAACAAAGAATAACTTGATTAATGTTGTTTTTAGTCTGTAACAGAAAAGATTTTAAGTGCATCAATTTGCCTGAAATTAAGAAAAATAAATCCTTGTTTAAACATTAAACATTTTTGATCGACTTACTGCACCATTTGATACTGAAAACTAAAATTGAATAGAATTAATAAATAATAACAACTATCCAATTCAGTTCTACTATCCAAACTATCCAAATTCAGTTCAGCAACATTAACTCAGGAGCACAATATATAAACACACTTTAACCTAAAAAACAAAAATCAAAGCAATTTACGTTACGTTACATTAATCTACCCAATATACGTTTTCGCTGAAAAAACTTAGCTTAACAAGCTTATCAGCGTGATTTGGGTGTAATGTCTTTAAGTGGCGCCTTAATTTATTTGGATTCATGCTGTCCGCTGCCAGCATTTTTAGACACAGTAAACACACTGGTCTTTCCTTGTCTCCCACTGTAGTCACAGTGAGGCGCTACATACGCTTTGTCATATTTCCTCGTCTTAGCTTTCGGGTGACTTTCTTTTGTCTCACTATTTTCGTCTCTCTCCACTTTTCTTTTCATCCCTGTTAAAATTTTTCTCATGTTGTCTCTTGAGGGTCTGTTTACTGCACTTCATATCGCCTGCTCGGTGGCAAAAAAAAAACCCCTACACCATAGAGCTAATTCTCCCTGCTCACACTCTGACAATGAGAGCGCCACTGCAAACTACTGTAGTGGAAGTGCAATTACACTTTATTCTAGTGCGGCAAAAAAAAACGAAAAAAAAACATGTTCCCCCGTGGTCACACGCGCCTAGGGGGGCGCACCCCACTATTTATGAAGCACTGCTTTAAAGACTGCTGTGGACGGCTGACATGTTTGGAATTTATGCTGTCCTCTCCTTTTACGTTCCTCTGTAAATTGCTCACTAGGGTACAGACTTGGCGTTCTTCAGTTTGTTAATGCAAAAGGCAACTTCTCATGCTGCACACTGTACAATGGCCCGTTTAGAACGATGTATGGTATGGTTTGGCAGTGATGGCCACTTTTTCTAGGCGCGGTTTCTCCAATTTATCCAATTGTACTCAGAGGTTGCTGAGTATCTATGTGCAGACAGAGTGTTGGCGGGAGAGGGGATCAAAAAAGAGTAACCTCCTTGTTACAATGAAAATAATGAAAAGTCCAAAACAAAAGAACTGTCACGATACCTAATTGGATGGGATATACATCCATTCTGAGTAAGGACCTCAAACAAATAGTTGCGTAGATCGCAGCAGCACTCACTATGTTGTTGCACAGATTAGGAGCAAAATAAACGTCCTTTCATTATCTCCTTTGGCTAAGCCATTCCAATTTGAACCCAGACACATTGCCACGGGAGAAATGAAGAGCTTGCACCAAATTCTTTTGTAAATTTGTTCTTGAGGACATTGCTGTTGTTACTATTGCTATCTACACACTCTGAGTAATTTGCACATATCCTTGCACATCATCACTTTCATTTCACTGCACATCAAATGAGCATGAAACCAGTAAAACTCTTGAATCATGAAATGAGGACAACTGGATTATTCTGCTATCTGTTTGTAGTCTCGGTAAACATCACTATCGACAAATTCTTACAGAGATTAGAATCAGGTGCTCCAAACAGGGCCCTGTTTGGAGCCTCCTGCAGAGGTGCCATTGCACAGAACTTGCTGCTTTGGGTCTAAGGAAACAAGGATATGGATTAGCCAGAGAGATGAAAACACTGGACAGTTGTACTTTCAACCATGGGGTCTTGAGAGGGAGAAGAGGAGTACCTTCAAATCAAGTCCAAATGAGGGGTTGAGGGCAGCACCAGGAGGGGAGGTAAATGCAAGAGAGGAAAATGGGGGATTAGCTACAGCTGGATGAACATCCTCAACGTAATATTCAATTGGTTGTATACCAACTATGCAGGAGAGTTCAGGGTTGAGAGGTTTGAAAACTATGCACACGCACACACAAAAACACAACACAACGCCACACAACACAAACACCACATGATGTACAATTGTCTGTATGTTCTGATATATAATGTGCAACTGGCTCTCTAATTCCCATTTCTGCTCTGATTTCCAGAATTAACGTACATCCAGTCCCACAATTCTGTACATTTAATCCCTCTGATCTGTTTCGTGTCTTTCAGCCTCTCTCAATTCTTTTCTCACCACTTACTCAACTCACTTAGTTCTCTCTATCTTTCCTGTTTCTCTCAGCTATGCTCTATTTCCATCCGCATGTCCTTGTCTTTAATTCCATTTAGGTTTGAGCATCACATGCAGTAGATGAGTAGACGATGTGGTGCTAAGACTGAAATAAAATTGTGACTGTGTGATCTCTGTGTGTGTGTGTGTGTGTGTGTGTGTGTGTGTGTGTTCATGTATACGTTGTGTTGAGGAAGAGTTGGGGGAGAAAAAAAGTTGGTGAAGAGAGAGGAGAGATTTTCTTTTTTCTTTAAATTTTACTGTGGTGCTACAGTATTGCTCTGTCAGCCTCTCTGATTCAGTAAGCTCTGGGTGTCTTGAGGAGTTTGTTGTCCCACTTGAAAAATGTTAAGACACGGTGAGTGGGTCATCGCAAAGACCATGGGTATTATTTGTTCTGAGCCTCATTGCTGCTGAGGGTGTGCCAATGAGTGTTACATGTTTTCTTTTGAAGATGTTGGGAAGTCAAAGCAATATCAGTTGTTTAGTAATGAATAGTGTTGTAAATTGCTTGTTTAGTCATAGATAATGTGTTCTGGTACCATTTTTGCCCCCCCCTGATGCCGATTCCAATACGGTATCGTCCGGTAATATATACCGATATACCGAATACCTGTACTTTACCAATACCACGCTGTTTAAAAAATACTAAATACAAGAGCATTTTTTCCTCTAATTCTAAAGAACTACATACTCATTTAGATGTAAAATCATTGCTATCATGGCTTGGCCGGGCACTGCATAAAAACCTTTGTGAGACAGGAGAAAAAGACTTATTCAGAGTGAATACATTAATGTTTCCTTTTGCCTACCTGGTATGGGTGACAATTGGCTCTGTAAGGCCAAAATAGTGCAATATTGATGTAATTACAACATGTGTAACAGTAGTGCAACATGAAGTAAAATTAAACTGAAGTAAGAAATAATATACATGAGGTATCTTTGAGATCTATGAGATTCCAGGACATAGGCACAACTGAACTGTACCAAACCACCTTACAGAACAGGTTCCAAGCCCTGCAAGATCTCCAACAACCAGTAGAAGAGCACTGGAACAGCCTAAAAAATGTATAGAGAGAGACGTGTCAAGAAGTGGTGGGGAAAAAGAAAACAATCCACAAACCTTGGTTGTCCACTGAAGCAACGACAAAAGTAGAAGAGAGGAGAGCAAAGAAGGACATATCAAACAAATGCAAAACCTGAGCAGCAGCCCACAAAAATTACGAGATGGTAAACAAGGAGGTAAAGAAAAGCGCCAAACAAGACAAACAGAACTACATCAAGACCCCAGCACAAGAAGCAGAGGAAGCACCAGGAAAAAACAACCTCACGGAACTCTACATGGCAAAGAAACTATCCGGAAAGTTCAAGCTGACGAACTCACAAATCCGTGATTAACAGGGGCGACTCCTTACCACCAAGGAAGAGCAACGTCAAAGGTGGACAAAGCATTTTAGAGAGCTGCTCAATAAACCATCCCCTATCCAAGACATGGAGATTCTACCAGCAACACACTTGCTCAGTATCAACTGTGTCCCCCCAACAAGATCTGAGGTAAAGAAGACCATCAAGGCGCTACGACGTGGCAAAGCAGCAGCATCCCACCAGAGGCCTTACAGGCAGATGTTGAAACCTCAACCACCATGCTACATCAGATGATCAAGAAAATCTGGGAAGAAGAGGAAAACATACCAGCAGACTGGAAGGGCAGGTTTATTGCTACTATTCCTAAGAAAGGTGACCTCCAGGATTGTAACAACTGCTGAGGCATTATGTTGCTATCAACATCAGGCAAGGTGCTCAATCGCATCATCTTAGAGAGATTGCGAAAGGGAGTCGATGATGATCTAAAAGAAAACCAAGCTGGTTTCAGGAATGGAAGGTCCTGCAGTGACCAAATTGCAACGCTCAGAATCATCATTAAGCAATCCATAGAATGGAGCACTCCTGTCTATATTTTATTCATTGACTTCGAAAAGGCCTTCGACAGTGTAGACCGTAAGCAGCTGTGGAATTTAATGGCACACTATGGAATCCCCCACAAGTTCATTAACATCATCAAAAGAACATATAAGGATATGCAATGCCAAGTGCTCCACCAGGTACAGACGCAGGAAACCTTCACAGTGCTTACTGGGGTGAAACAGGGCTGCCTGCTCTTCCCCTTCCTCTTTCTCCTATGTATCAATTGGACCATGAAACAAACAACCCTCAATAAAATGACTGGCATCCAATGGAATCTGACAGAACGTCTAGAGGACCTCGACTTTGCAGATGACATAGCACTACTTTCACTGCTAGAAACAACTGCAGGCCGACTGGGGCTTAAAATAAATGGAGCAAAAACCAAAATAATGCGCATAAACAAGAGTACAAACCCTATAACCATCGGGAACCAGGCACTCCAACAGGTTGATGAATTCACATATCTTGGAAGTGTGATAGCTGTGGACGGAGGGACAGAGGAGGATGTGAAGGCACGGATAGGGAAAGCGAGAACAACATTTAGCATACTAAACAAGATCTGGAGAACCAAAAACATCTCACTCAATACCAAGCTCAAAATGTTCAACTCCAACGTCAAATCTGTACCGCTGTATGGATCCAAGACCTGGAGGACCACCAATAACATGACTAATAAACTGCAAACCTTCATCAACCACTGCTTAAGACGCATCCTTAGGATCTTCTGGCCAAACCGCATTAACAACATCAACCTGTGGAAACGCACCAAACAAGAACCAGTAGACATACAGCTGATAAGGAGGAAGTGGAGATTGGTCACACAGAAAGGAAATGCAACACAGCAATAACCAAACAGGCACTAACATGGAATCCACAAGGAAAACGGAGCAGGGGGAGACCCAAAAACACCTGGGGCCTCATTCCTCAACCGTGCATGTGCACATTAAAGTGCACAAGTAGCGCGTACGCACATTCTAAGACGAAGTATGACATTCACCAATTTGAACGTGTGCGTAGAAACATGTGTACACGTACGCATGCCTCTGACCATGCGTAAGCACAACATCCAGTGGTAGAACAGTGAAACCACAAATAGAGCCCATACAGAGTGTCGAGCGATCTCAAACTCCTCGCTGGCTCCCGCTCCCTCTAATGAATGAATGAATGAGGGAGGGAAGGAAGGAAAGAAATTTTTCAATTGGAAGCAGATGCGTTGAATAATTGGTGTGACAAGCTATGTGACAAGCAGCTGTGACTGAACCCGCTATTAACACTTTAAACGCACCATGGCCTGGCTGGCGCTGCTTAAGGATTTAGAGCACCGTGCGCTACGCAGGGAGCGCATTTTCAGAGACCTGCAGATGTGTTCGCGGAGAGCACAGAGTTCCTCCTTGGCAGGTACCGCTTCCTAAAACATATACTAATGGATCTGTGCCGTGGTCTACACCCTATGTTGAAGCGGGAGACAAAACAGATTTTTTGTTCTTTTGGCTCGTCCACACGATCGAAAACAGAAGCTTTTTTGAGCACAGTTAGTAAATGAGGCCCCTGGAGAAGGAGCACAGAGCTAGATGTCAAAAAGAAGGGACTGACGTGGACGCAGCTTGAGAGGATGGCCCAAGACAGACGAGGGTGACAACGATTCATCAATGGCCTATGTTCCAAGAGGAATATAAAGCCCTAAAGAAGAAAGAAAGATCTTTGAGAGAAATCATGGCATTTAGGCCTATCTGAGGAACGAACATCCTAGAAAAAATTTCCAGTAGAAGACAATTCTATGCAAGGCAAACATAATGTTTGACTTGAAGATTTATCAGGGGCCCTCCCGATACTAGTATTGGTATTGGTGCAACACTAGTAATAACTGATTCATTGTCTACAAAAGGGGCCCAATGAGACAAGAGCAGAGCCGAAAAGAGAAGAGGGTGCAAGAGATGAAGAAATATTCAAAATAGAGGAGTATAACTGACATAGAGCATCCAAGAAAAATTGCTAAATGTGGAGAAGTGAAAAGGAAATACATATATAATACTCCAGATGTGGCAGGAGGGCATTATTGGCTAATACAATAAGGGCACATAAACTAATAGTATGAACAATGAACAATGAAGAATATTTGTGTGATTTTTGTACGCCTTGTGTCAGCAGGGGCAAGCGCAAATTGTTGCAGCGGCATAGTTGTGGTAGATTCCAGTGGCATGCCACAAATCAGTGGCAGCTTCCGGCAGCTGCCACGGCTTTAGTGGCAGCTGCCAGGGCTTAAAGCTTCAGTTGGTAACTTGAACAAAACTAACTTAGTATGTTGTTTCATAAAACTGTCCATATGGCCACACAGTAAAATGTGAGACTTGTAAAATGTGGGAGTAAGCAGCTCCATTGGTCCCTCCCACTGCCCTTACAGCGATTTGCAAAAGTCCACCGCGGCCGAGACAAAACAACCAATCAGAGCCAGAGCAGCGCCTGACGGAGTGTCTGACATCTGTCAATCACTCCACACAGACTCAGCGACACGCCCCTCCCTTCTCTCGCCTTGCCGCTGGCTGCCGCTCTGTCAGAACTGTGTAGCGGAAGCGAGCTAGTGAAGCTATGGCGGAACAACAGCCACCTACAAAGAAGCTGCCCATACCACGCCTGCCAGCATCGGCATATACGGCTAAAACAACTAAAAAGAAGGCGACTGAGGAAGGAAAACCGGTTCCATGTCGCGTATGGCACTCCGCCGCTTCACGTCACGTTCGGCTGCAGCGATGCGCGAGCGCAGCACAGCCGCGGCAGGGAGGAGGGGCCAGGACGGCCAGGAGGCAGGGCATGAGTGCACCGGTGAGGGAGGGGGGGTGACGTCAAGCTTGTGTTGGTTCAAATTTTTAAGCCACGTCCGCTCTCTTCTCAAACTTACCAACTGAAGCTTTAAGTGGCAGCTGCCACAAAGCTGAGGCAGCTTCCGGCAGATGCCGTGGCCATGGCAGGTGCCACGGCGGCTGCCGTTGCTGCGCCGGCGGCTGAGGCGCACCTGCCAGATGCCGCGGCACACACCAAGGCATCTACCGATTTGCCAATCAGATTGTGGTTTTCGGTCAAAAGAAGGGGCGATATGACGTGACGCCCGACGCCTTCAGCACGCGTCTTATCGCTCTTGATGCCACTTTGAGGAC